>LR552204.1:0-40643 GCA_900536415.3 Caenorhabditis sp. 38 MB-2015 | reverse complement strand
CCCCCCCCCCCCCCCAGTTCTTCTTTCCTTCTCCTTCGTCTGTCTTTAATCTGGCTCTACTTCTCCTATTCATACATATTCATTAGACTATTTCAATACAATGTTTTGTTTCTTTTATAAGGCTCCTTAACTGTTTTAGAATTAGTATGAGTGTAGTAAAACTATCATTTATTATTGTATTCGAGAGAAAAGGAGAATCAGCAGGTGCATGAGAATAAAAAAGACAAAAAGTGAAAAGAAATGAAAAAAAAAAACTAAATCAATCAAAGTTTTGGTTTTGGTAGGTTTGTGTTGGTTGAGAAGATGGAATCTGTTGGTAAAATCTTAAGAATGGTCTATGGTTTCTACAAAAATTGAAAGATGGAAAGATGAACATTTTTCTAGCTACTTATGTCTCAAAATTCTGGCCTCTAGGACAATGCACCTGCTGAATAATATTGAAGTTGTAAAAAATGAGATTTTCGCAATTTTCTGAGTTAGACAAAGATACTAGATGGAAGGCATGTGAACAACAAATCTTCATAGTTCTGACAGCAATATTCGTATTTGCGAATTACCACCAAATTCCTCTTGAACTTTATATTTTACAGTTCAAAAAATTGAATAGCTCTTCAGTTTACCCCCTCCCCGCTTTTTCATTCTTTCTTCGTCCAAGAAAACCAAAAACTATTCTTCCACCCTAACCAATCCAACCAGTCTTACTGTAAGTTTTCCGTTTTTTTTGTGTATGTATGTTTTACTATGTACTTCAATTAGACAAGAATGGCAGGCAAGAAAAAAACTTTCGCTTTAGTTTTTATTCGCGCGCACATCTCCAGCATTTCTCGTTTTTTTGCTGCATTTTCTTTCCATGGCAGGCAGGCAGGATCGTTCACACCACCCAGAGAAACTACATCGAAATCGAAAGCGCCCCATCATCATCATCATCTTTATGTCGAAGAAGGAGAAGAAGTGAAAAAAAAAACGAGAAAGCTGCATTAATACGTTGAGGGTGGTCGTTGCCGGTAGGTAGACAGACGCGCCGCCCATAAAGTGCTTTCAAGTGAAAATATTATTTGTTAGTTGCCACCATAGTACAGTAACAATAACAACAAATAATATTTTCTCGGATTTTTTTCCGACAAATTTCACAATGTCCCCAATGGGGTAGTTCAGGTGTTTTGATGTGCTGTACCATTGTTTCTCGAACATGTATTATCAGTATGAATCCGAGCTTAGAAATTAAAAATTTCGTCAATTTCTAGAAACTCAATGAGTATTATAAGTCATATAAATTCAATACTTGAAACTACTTATTGATTTAATTTTTGCTAATTATGCTAAGCTACTGCATCCTAATTTTTTTTATTCAAAAATCATACTTGACTTTCTAATCGGACTACGTTGAGCTCATGTACTTCAAAAAACTAAGCCATTCCGGATTAACTCCTCTATGCCACCCAAAACCTCCCGCAGATTAACTTCCCTTTATTGAACCGACCTACCTGTCCATACCTTTGACATGTTAACAAGAGACTACATACAGTAGTAAAAAGAGAGTTTAAAACACCGGTTGATTGTTATCGCTTAGCTCTCTTACTCACTTCCCCCTCCCGATCCGATCCGATCATGTGGTTCTCTTTCTTCTCCTCCTCTTCCTGTCTTCTCAAGTCAAGATTCTCAGCGATAATATAGATTAATAGTATGTTTGAAAGTTGACCTGACGTTTTTTTTCGCTGAATTTTTTTGTTTCGTTGCGGGTGTACCCGCCGGACAGGTTTTCTCCCTCGTCTCCCAACCTTTTTTGCGATGTTATGGCATGGAGAAGATTGTCATACAATACATACAAAAAAACGAGAAATACGACCGACTTTGCACTTTATTTTTGAATCATCATTCTGAAAATATTTCGAAAAGAATGTTTTCGCAAAAAAAATGCGTATACCTCTTTTTATTGTGTTGTGTTGTTACAGTGTAAAAGAATTAGGGTATTCAAGAGAGATGAAGTAAATGTTGCCGACCAAATTGATTTGAAACTATCGATTGTTAAACTGTAAAATATTCAAGAATTCTTTTGTCATGTGAGTGGTTTTTTAGGTCAACATTAAGTTTTTTTGTCTGTGAACAGTTTTTTGTTTTTGTCATTTTCAACGTGTTATGAAACTTTTTCAAGCGAGAAAAATAAAATCTGGCAAAACAAAATGTTCTGAATAGAAATGTTATACACATTTCATTCACGAATCCAATATTATGTTTTATTTACAGTTTTGTGAACTCTGATGAGTTAAGAAAAAACTATCGGTTCTCTATCAGTTTTCTAGAAGTGAGGTGAAAAACAATATGTACCTTAAAATTTTCGAGATTGTAACTTCTGATTACTCTATTTTTGAAATTGGTTCCACTTTTCTTCAAAAACTTGTTCATCAAGAAACTTCCGGAAATATTTATGGATGAAAAAATGTGACTCTTCAAAATATATTTAAAGGCAACTGTTTTGGTCATTTTTATGAAACTGAGACAGAATCATGTAACAATCGTGTTTTTAAGAAAACGTTTTTTTCAGTTTTCATGAATCAGATACTTGAAAGTGAATGAAAATGTTTCAATTTCCCCTTCTTACAAGATGATTATTGTTCTTATAGTCAAATTATAATACTTCACTTTCATTCTATTCCATTTTTGTCGCTTCTTTTTTTCCGCCAACAACATATTTAGTCTTCATCTTCTTCTCGCCTATTTGCCAAAATCCAAACGCGAACAAGCTTTCGACGCAACATCGGAAAAAGAAAAAAAGAAGAAAAACCCTACAGGCACGCATCATCATCATTGAAATCATCATTGTTGCGCAGTCAATCGACACACAGACAGAATTTTCCATTTTTATTTTACTGTCGATCGTCTCTTCACCATATCTGTATCAGATTCATGCGTTTTTCTCTCATTCTTCTTCTATTTTATATTACCTAGGCGCGATTGTCTTCTTCTTTCTTATTCTCATTCTTCTTCTATCTTCTTTCTTTTCTACAAAAATCAAACTTTCTTTCTTCGTTTTTTCTCCAATGGCAAGCAATTCGCGCGCGCGACTTCTCCCGTCCGTTCCAGTTTTTTGCCTTCCTTCTACGACGTCTTCTTTTTGCTTCGCCGTCGCTGCTGCGCAATAACCTGCCTAGTTTCTTTTTTTTTTGCTACAAAATTTTTTATTGATTATCAGACATTGATTTTTCACACTTTGCAGTTAATTGATTTTTCTTGTTTCATTTTGAATTAGTTTTTGATTTCAAGTAACATTCATCATGAAGTCTATTGTGTCGTAGTAATAAAGAGAATCAATTTTCGGAAATTGGAAACTCTTACTTTTCCAGTTTCAGACATGGAACTAAACTTATTGATTTTTCATATTTTGCTTCGATGCAAATCATAACTAATTTTTGAACTATATATAATGAGAACTAGAACTGTCTGCTAAACTATCAATTTTTCGAGAAATAAAAATCCTTGAAAAATTGATAGTTTTTTTGGTTTTATGATTTGGTTCTCAAAAATGTTACAGATGGAGCACAAATTATGGGCTCAAATTGGATTTTTTCTAATTTTTAAAAATTGAACTTTCATTCTTTTTCAAATCATAATTAGTTTGGAGAAAAAATTTCAGATTTTTTAGGAAAATTGTAAACCCGAGATTTTTGGAATTGAATTGATTTTACCGTTAAACAGACAATTTTGTGTTTCAACTTCAAAAAAATGTATGCCTCGTGAACTGAAAATTTCAATTTACCAGAGGAATAACCTTTTCCCTCTTTTCATTCTTCTTTTGTCAATTATCTTTTATCTTAACTAAATCTCGTTACAAATTGATCTATAATCAATACAACATATATTATTGCGCTTGAATGATCTATCAAGATCTACATTAGCGATATAATTTTTTTTACAAAAAAACTGTTTTATTTTTTTGCAGAACAACGGATCAAAAAATATTTATGTTTTCATTTGTATATTTCATAATCATAGTTTTTTTTCGAGTGTAGTTGAGAATGAATTTTTTTTTGTTTTATGTTGGCTTCCATGCTTGATGGTGAAATTAAGTTGAATGGTAGAATACTTGCTCAAGAAATTTATTTATTTTTGAGAAAAGAAATTCTTGTCCGGAAAATCTTTGACTCATGATAAAATAAATTTCTGTTTCAAATATGAGATTAATTATGTTTCCAAATTAAATCATATTTAGTGAATCATTATATTTTAAACTCCCTGATTACGTTATGGTTAACATATCTCGCGAGAATTTCGATGCCTCGGGCGCATTTCCATGAATCCTGACAAAAATGTGGGCTCTCAATCGTTTGGATAGTATTCCCCATTTTTTTCAGTGATTTTGTTACATTTTATCCTTTTTATTCGCACTTTCTCCTTCACTCTGATCTCCATAACTTGATCTCTGTTTCTCTCTATAGCTTGTGCGCAATTCAATAGTATGAAGATTAGATCCAGTTTCCACATCTTTTGTTTTTTTTTCAATTTTCAGTTACCAATTTTCAAACTAAAATGTTCTATTGAAAATCCACTCAAGTCGTGATTGGAACACAAGAAAAGATGCGGTAGTTCAGTTTTAATTTCCATTTTACAACATCGAACAACTAACCAAAAAAAAACTATGTGTGTGTGTATGTACAGTAAAGATGATCTGGTACCAGGTACGCACGATTTTTTTTCTTCTCCCCCTGCCATTCTCAACCCCTTGGCATTTTTTTTATTTCGATCATCTTCTTCTTCTTTCTTCATTCACTTTTTGTCGTCCGTTCACTTACTTTTTCTTTGCAGGTATCCCCCATCCGACCTTCAACTCAGGTCCTCAACCTCTCCGACCAATCGTCTTCACGTAGTAGGGTAGAGAGACGCAGACACTACAGTCAGAGCGTGCGCACACTCACCGGGGGGAGGAGTTGAAGAAAAAAAAAGAAGAAACCAAAAAAAGGAAGGAAGAGGGACAGTAACCCACAACTGAGGCCACGCCCACTTTTTTGTCTATATCGTATACTCATTGCTCGCTTCTTTCGTGCTCCTTTTTCTCCATTTAGTTGGTAGTAGTTCAACTCTTCTTATATTATTTGCAATCATTGTGATGGTCGGAATTGAAACAATGGTATTGAAGCCGAATCTTGATGCCGAAGTTTGTCCAGTATGTGGAGATCGTGTGTCTGGATATCACTATGGATTGTTGACGTGTGAAAGTTGCAAGGTTAGTTGGGTTGTCATTAGAGGTTGGATAGGAAAGTGATAAGGTCATTTCGAGACAGGCCCGCTCAAGGACTTTGGCTAGTCAGTCATATGTTTGGTCACTTTCTAATTCCCTTTTTTGTCTCTTGATTATTATTGTTTCTTATTTCAGGGCTTCTTCAAACGCACTGTACAAAACAAAAAGGTGAGTGAACTTCGGGGATTAGATTAACACTCAAAATTTGTCTTCCCAAAAGTCTAAAATGTCTTGATTTTTTTAAACATGTCATAATTTTGAAGAAAAATTACTTGGGATATATTTACAAGTTTAGATTTCTTTGTATATAATGTTTGTTTTCTAGCAATATCAATGCTCAGCGGATTCAAATTGCCTTGTGGATCGGTCTTGCCGAAAACGTTGTCCAAGTTGTCGATTCCAGAAATGTATCCTAATGGGCATGAAAATGGAAGGTATGTTATATCTATAGTTCTCCTGTCACAAATATATCAAATATCTGCTCTTTTTCAGATAATTTATCGTTTGACTATTATCTTCAAAGCCTAGATACCGCCAAAGCGTTATAGATTATATCATATAGGTGTGCGCAAAGGAGCATTTAATATTTAATAGACGAGATGTCATAATATAATAACCGTATGTTGACACAACAAACGATTAAATATTTCTTGTTAGATCTTCTTTCGATTTCATTCAAAATTACGCAATAGATTTTCTTGCTTGCTTCTCATTTATTTTTGTCTTGCGCAAAGAAAAAATGTGAAAAAAACGATATTGAAAGTGAGATATGGAAATATAGAGAAAGGGCAAAAACCGGTATTTTATACCTGCCTCCCCTAGGCCCCATTTTATTTCATCTCATTTTCATGGAATAGGAGACGTATAAAAAAGAAGGAGGAGGTATAAAAAACTTTAGTACTGTAGATAACAAAGGAATGAGCCGGGGCGCGATAATTATAGGATGTATTCTGTATGTACAAACAGGCAGCCGACTACTCAATTGGCAGGTAGTAGGACCATAACAATGCGGCAAAAAAACCCAAGTATTAGGGAGGGAGAAAAGAGGGGAAGAGGATAATGACAGCCGCAAAACTCACTCAACTCAAAAGTGTCGGAAAAAACCTCTCTATGAAAAAAAAGTAATTATAATTATTATTGTTTAGCGGTTCGTGCGGATCGTATGCGAGGTGGTCGTAATAAGTTTGGCTCGTTTTACAAAAGAGATCGGGCAAATCGAATGCAACGGAACGCGATGCGGGTAAATGCACTTGTCCCATCCAATGGCCAACCGTTTTACCATACCGAACATCAGGTGACAAGCAGCACTCCTGATCCGATTGCTCAACATCAGTATTTCGATCAAACCAAAGTGAAGACCGAATATATCAAAGCGGATTACGATGCACTTTTGCAAAGCCCAACATTATCAAGTAGCACAACGAATCAACAAAGTGAGATAATACTCAGAAATCTTGAAGGAATGCAACTTTCTGCAGATTTCATTATTCGACCAAACCCATATATTGAACAACAAGAAAGCTTGGCAACACTTCTCGGAACTTCCATAGATGATCAAGTTCTTCGAGCACAAAATTTCGCCGGATATCCAACAGCTGTTAAACAAGAACCATTCAACGATTATAACGAACAGTTCCTTCATCATCAATTGCATGATTATTCTGCTTTTCACGCAACTACTGCTAACTATATGAATATGCTTCCAATCACAACATTATCCAGCAGTACACAAGTCACAAGCACATCATCAAGTAAGTTACTATTCTTCAAATGTACTCAATCTGATAAAAACAGTAGATTTTTCAGATTCTGGACAAGGATCTAACCGATCATCTCCAGTTCTTCCACAATGCCCAATGCCAACAGAAAAAACCGTGGATCAATTCTATAATTCTACCCTCACTGAGATGTGCAAAGGTCTACCAGTCGAAACAAAGATGATGTGTACATTGAGAGATATTTCAAGAACATGCAAACCAGATCCATTGGTTTTTGCATGGGATGTGGCCGAGTCAAATCTAAAGGATCTTGTTATATGGGCAAAGACTGATCAGTATTTCAGTAAATTGATTGTGAGTAAACAAAGAATTTCCGGAAGATCAAAGTGTTTCTCGCCGACCATTCATGGTTTGATGAAGTGGTCATTTCCGATTATAAATTGCTCCCTATTGTGTGTATTCTAATTGGTTTTTTTCCAGGTGGAACATCAAATGTTACTCCTTCAAGACTCATGGGCCACAATTCATGTTATTGACATGACATACTCAATGGTTCGAGGCGAACTTCCAGCATCGTTCAAAATTTCAAACGGACAAGAGTGAGTAGAAAAGAGGGGTTTTATTTTTATAGCTATGAGATAACAGCGATAAATTGTTGCCGCCGTTTATAGTACGGTGTTGCGCAATCGTTTAGATAGAAGGATTTGATTAGAGCCGGTAGTCGGGGAGTGGTGGGGTCATGATACGTAACTAATCCAGTTAACCAAAATAATTGCAGGGTGCCGACGAGTTATATTGCTCTTCTTGGTAATCAAAACTTGGTGGCGCAATGGGACAATATTGTACTGCAGCTTCGCAATCTAAGATTCACCAAATACGATTATTGCGCATTCCGTTATTTGGCACTATTTGACTCGTCCTCTGAGACAAATCCATTGCTCAACTCAGTTCGAAATCAAGTTTTGAGATCGTGGGGAGAAGTCAGTTGCACCGAACCGTTGCGATTAATTTTCGAGCAAATCAGGTATGTGACCTTGTATAACCTTATAAATTAGCTGCATAATTAGAAAGGGGAGAAGTTTTTTTTTGTATTCATCATAATATGCACTATTCTTTTATGCTCCGAATATTGGAGCGTAAATATTCACACAGCAGGGGGCTTGACTCGAGTTAATAGCTCAATTAGAACTTTTTTCAGACGCCTGTCAACCGAAGCTCATGATTTCCTGGATCTAAGTTTCAAAAATGGTGCATTGGCTCCATCAATCACTTCTTTTTCCGATCAATCACTTCTTTGCGAAATGTTGGTCATGAGAAGGCGACAATATGGTCAAAATGCTGTTTATATCCCATAATTGTTCCTTTTTTCCACCAAGTAGTTCGAAGATTATTTCTTCATTAGACTTCATAGGAGCTGAATCATTTAAAGCACCTTATACTTTGTTTTGTTCTCTTTTTTGGATCTCGCGTCGACAAAATCCACAATTCCAATCATTTTTTTTATATTACGGGACGAATGCCTTTATTATTTTTTTTTCCATTTTTTGATGTGAATTTGTCTTCTTCTTACCTCCGGGTGGTTAACATTACCTACTTCTCATCACATTTTTTTTTCGTATTTATATATCTTGCCTTTTCAAAATTCCCCTGATCCTCTCTGTATACATAAGTTTTTCTCATTCGCCTATTGCATTTTACGTGATGTGTCAAGTAACGTGATTATTTTTACAATTAACCCACTTGTGTGCCTCGAAAGTTTTAATTTTACTAACATGTTTTTTTTAGATCGTAATTTACATATTTTATTCACTTTGTTAAATTGTCCCAAGGCCCCAAAAAAAAGAAACTTTAAGAATATTCTCTTCAGATCGAAAAAAAAACGGATTTTTTGTTGTTTTACGATAATGCAATTATTTTGTATTTGTCATTATTTTGTCATTATTTTCTTATTATTTCTTTGTTTTTATGCAACGATAAATTTTAAATAATTTTGTCAAGTTTTTTTGAGAGAAAATTCCAGAAAAATACTTATATCCACAACAATTTCTGAACAGTCAGAACATGGATTTCGAAATGCATCGAAAATTCGTTAAATAAGTAAGAAAGTGAATTTTGTGGATTCAGTTGAATATGCAAAGACGTAGTTCATAACTTTAAAAAATCCCATTTCTCAACATATCAAGTATACATTAGTATTATATCTTATGGAGGATGATATTACTTAGTTGATTTGAAATTTTTCATCAACTTCCCAGAAACGAAGTTAATATTGATCATTTCGTTTTTCTATTCCTTTCGTTTCGAGATATTTTGATCTACAAGTGTCTGATTCTCTCATTTTTTCTCACTATTTCGTATTATAGATCAAAAATGTCTCCATGCAAAAGAAACTGAAAATCAGAATAGGCAATAGTCATTTATTCAACCATGGTTGTTTCTAACTCATTCTATGTTAAAGACGGACATGTTGAAATTTTCGGAATTCATTGTAAACATCCTATGTATTATTTCCTAATTCTTTTCTTTGTTGTATTCTTTCTGCACAGGTCATTTCACCGAATAGTGATAAATAAGAACTTTTTACAATGCCCAAACAACAAAACCGTTTTTATTTGTTCCTTTTCTCTCTTACAGTAACCATCAACAACAAGAAAAAATTGAAAGTGCTATGTCAATCATCGAAACGTTTTTTTTTCTCATTTTTCTTTTTTTCTCTTCTTACCAGCGTTGTGAAGCCATCTTGGCACCACCCATGGTGAGTGCGCGCGCTTTTCAATCTCTAAAATCTCCGCATCAGTGTACTATCTTTGTTCGGTGAAATGCCAAGAAAGAAAACTGTCGGCAGCATAGGACGATACAGAAATACAAAAAAACCTCCCCACACACACACACACACACACAGCCCAGAAAAGAACGATTTACCCAAACTGGTTTTTTGGACGGCACCCTAAATCGTTTTTCTTTTTCTTTCTTCTATCGTTTTTTTTTTGATTTCGAAAAAAAACCTGAGAAACCCAAAACCAATCGAAAGAAAAAGAATGATGAGAAAATCAGGGGTCCCAAGACCTTGAACGAAGATATTCCATGTATTGTAATTATTAATTTATTGTTTGTAAATACAAGTGGTATATGTATATGAGTGTTGAGCCAAGAAGTGTGTGGAAGGAATGAAGGGGGAGAGGTTACTGTAAGAATATACATTTGATGGAAGAAGAGGAATATTATCAGGAAGAGTCATCTCTAAAGTTGCACAATACATATAAATCTTGGATTATATACACAATAGTATAACACATGATTTGTTACCAAGATTGATCAGGTATCAATTATCCACAAAACATACAAAATAAGTAGGTTGAGTTTTGCAAAACTTCACAAAACATTAAGGGTAATCATGAAAGATAAACTTATGAAAACTGGTTAAACTTATCTAGTCAGCAATTGTTGTCTGTCTTATAACTTGAGGATATTTGGATTTTCCGAAAAAAAAGTTTTTTTTTTCAAAATAATGTTTTTTTTTTCCTGTGAATTGTTAATTATGTTTTGTGATCTTATTGGATAAAGAACAACTGTCAACAAAAGTTCAGAAAAGTAGGTGATTGTAGCTGTTTTTCAATTTTAATTTTGTTGTTGATATTTCATTTTCAATAGTTCAATTTTTCCAGTGTTTTGTGTACTCTTGTTAGGATGGATTATGTAAAACGTTAAGAAAGCGAAAACAAAGTTGAATTCTTTATAATCCAGGTTTTTGAGTACAGTTTGTCAATTATCAATTTGATCAAAAACAAAAAAAAAACTAAAACAAACTTTCTCCGTTAATCAAAAACCCATTTAGAACACAAAGTTCATCAATTTTCATAGCAATTCGAAGTGATCTCATGCGAAAAAAAACACATGGTTATTGCTCACCAACATGGAGAATTATAATTGGAAAGGTTCAAAACACATTCATCAATTTTGAGAAGATAGACCAATGAATCATTCGAAATCCTTCATTTTCAGAAGTTCATATCCATGAATAAATGGATTTGTCAAATTCAAATTAATCAAGGATTTTTCTCAGACCTACAGTAATCTTTTCCTTTTTTTAAACCAATAAAATGGAATTAACCAATGTGCCAATCATAGCAAGTCAAACCTGTGATGTCAAAAGAAAATGCCGATAATTGAAAAAAGGAGTAATCTGTCTGTCTCCTACTACCTGTAACCATGTGAAAATGGTCGTTTGTTGATTTATGTATTTGCTAATATATCTTCCTCTGGTTCTGCACATTTTGGGTTGTAAATTAATCATTCGAATTTTCTTTGTTCTGTTGGGTAGTTTGATTTGATCGAAACTGGTTGGAAAAAAAGCGATTGTTCAAACGGAGAAGTATCAAAGTTGTTTTTATTGGATAAAAAAACAGATGTGAGAAAAAATTGGCAGTATCAGAATTGTTAAATATCTTAAGAATCTTTTCGTTTAGACTTTGAAAACGGCAGCTGTGAAGTTTTATTCATCAGAAATCAAATTAAAATTGTTTTTTAAATCATTATTCCCCACGCCAAATTCACAATTTCAGGTATAAATCTTGAACATCTTCGAAATCTTAATATCACACACTATCCTGTGTTTTTTTCGGGAACTTAAAATTCATAAGCTTTGCATTTTTGTCGATCCCCATTTCTTCGTTCTTTTTTCAACACTAGATAGATCGACTCAATATATTTTTTCCAGTATTCACAAATTCTCGTTGTCTGAACTTTTCATTTCTAATTTATTATTTAACACTTTTTTTTCTGAAAATATAATATTCATGCAATTATTGTAGGTCAATTTTTATTCAATTATGCAAAAAATGAGAATAAATGGGAATGAGTTATGTTTTTATGTCTATATTTCTATAAACTCTTCATTTTTTTCAAAACAAGACAAATAATTTGAAAATTTTAATGTACATTTATTTATTTATTTTTATTTATTCAATACGTGTTTGCCACGTGTATTTTAACATAACATAATAATGAAAAATGATATTAAAAAGAAAACATCGAGAAACAATGAGGTATAATTGGGGAAAAATGTGGGCGAAAAAAAGTTACATGGGAAGTTTGAAAGTGAATTCATTCAACTCCGAATATTACGCCGTCGTTTAGTGTACTTTTGAATTAGTTTTTCCTCGTATTTACTAGAAGTTTGTTATTCAAAAAGGGATGTTTTCCAATTAGTGAAGCGTTTGTTCTTGAACTTTTACATTAGAAGTAACAAATATTATAGTTTCACGTATTATTTCAAGGAAAATATATCAAACGTTCATAATAAACAATGCAAATCTTTGTTAGTTTGTTTGAAAATGAGTCGAGCAACATCAAACAGATTCTGCTTCTCGGTTCAATATTTCTTAAAACTAAATGGATAGATCGTTTGATCGAATTCTCTCCTGTCTCAGTAACATTGTCGATAGTTTACTTTGACATGAAATCCAGAGGTAAGATGAAAACAGTTAAAAAAGATTGCTATCAAGAGAGTATCTACAATAGTATTCAACCGGTACAAGTATCTGTGAAAAATAAAATGTACTTCTAATTTTCTCAAAATTATAATTTTTGAACTAATGAGCGTGTAAGTATTTTCATTCTCCCTACTCTTCAAAAACCAGGGAGTTCTACGAAAAGTATACTCATATTGTTAATTCGATTTTTTGTGACCATTGAAAGAGAAATCTGTGGCCAAAGTTTCGCTACCGTATAGAAATAGAAGAACAGAACTTCAATGGGTCACAAAAAATTTTGGAGGTCTGAATTGCATAACTACTTTCAGTTTTGGAAAAAAATGCTGAAAAAATTCGTTGAAGTTAAAAAATATGGTGTCACATTCTCTTATTTTTTTGTTTTATTGGTGTTCAATTTTAAACAATCGTTGTGAATTTTTATTTTTTTTTTCAGACCTCCAAATTTTTTTGATCTTAGGAAAACAATTTTTAAAATTTCTATACGGTAGCAAAACTTCGGCCACGTTTCCAAAAATCAAAAAAAAAAAATCGAACTGACACTAATTGAATGTATAACACTAAGAATTCATTTTTCAGATCTGATCCGCCCCTGAAACATAAAATTGGAACCCATGAAAAAATTATCCAGAAATCAGAGTAACTATTTCTTGAAACTGAGGGAATAAAAAAATTGAAACTTACTGGAGTGTTTTTTACTTCTTCATCGCTAATAAGTTTGCATTCTAAATACTTTATTTTTGGATGATTAGTGTTAGTTCAGTCCCACAATTTTTGACCAATATCTTTCGTATCTTTTTTTGAGATTCTTTTTGATTTTTCATTTTTCTCCCACGTCGGTTATAGTTGACATTCGTATCCGGTTGTTTTTAGAACTGAGTTGAACAATTTTGTAGTTGTTTGGTTGCGTATTATGTAAATTGAATAGAGACAGGAACCTTTATGTTCAAAGTTCCCTTAAACAGTACCTCAGAAACATTTTGCAATGTCGAACGTTCTCAGAAACAAAAATCATGTTTTCAAGATATCATATTTTTTTCGTCACACTTTTTTTTCTGCATGATCTCCGAAACATACACATTTCGCTCATATTTCTAAATATTGTTTGAACTACGAAATGAAGACTTCTTAATTACAATCAAAATATAAATGGTCAATGAGCACAAGCATCATCATATTTCTTCCTGTGGTGAGAAAAGCCAAAAGGTGTCAAATTCACTTTCCTTTTCCTTCTTCCTCCTCTTATCTACACACCCTTTTAAGTGAGAGTTCGAGTGACAGAGTTGCGCCTTGTAATTATCCTCCAACGACCTCTACTCATCCTCTTGTTATGCATGTGTTTTCAAACAAAAACACATAGCACATGTATAACAAAGAATGAATCTGGCACAGAATGAATACAAGTAGGAAGGATGGAAAAAGAAAGGGACTTGTATTGAATTATCTAGTTTTCACATGAAGATGAACAATTGAGTTAAACTGCTGAGTTGTTTTTCTGTTTCTTTTTTTTTTGCACTTTTTTCTTATTTTGTTTTCAATCGAAGACAATATAAGTGCAACTTTCATATTCATATTCAGTGAAAAACAAAATTGTTATGTTTTTCAGAAAGTCAAAATCCGAACCATGAACTTTTTGTTATTGACTCAACCAGACTGACTTGAAAATAAATAATTCTTTCAATAATCCTATTATATTATTGTTAGTTCTGAAAGTACATACTTTTCTTGGTTAATTCATATTCGAAAACATACTCCATTTTCTAATTTTAAATGTAATGAGAAAAATCAAACGTGACCTTCAAAAGTATTTTGCAAAACTTGAACTTTTTAATTGGCTATGAACTAAAAAAAACATTCAAAGCCAAAATTAAAATTTTTCAGAGATTTGTAGCAGAAAGTACCTGATAAGTTAGTACCAATGATTTCATGATTTATTTTTGACAGCCGTTATTTAATGTAAACATTAAGAATATATTGGAAAAATATAATCCAATTATTTTTCATTTTTTAATGTGCTTCGAAGATCATTTGATCATTTTTAATAAAAACATATGAGAAAACCCACTAAAATGAGAACAAAAATTCAACAAAATTAAGGTATATTGTGAACTTTTCCCAAAAATTGTCCTTTCAGGTTAAGTTGGATATTCATTATTACTTTCAAAACGAACACAGTTTCTTTATTCAGGGCAATTTCTTGATCAAATTTAAAGAACTTTTTTTAACGTCAAATAAATACGAATGGAAGAAATCAGAATTGGATCTATACTTTTTGAAGAATAAGGATATAAATCATTTTTATGAAACTTGTATTACAGCTGTACTTTCACTCTAAACGTTGGTTTTGTGGATCCTCAATTATGATTTGGATCTGCCGTGTTCACAACTTGTTGAACAGAAATAGTAATTAATCAAAGAACGAGCAACTTTGAGAATATAGTTTACATTGAAGAACACGCTTTATTCCCGTTTTGTTTCAAAATGAATATCTATTTTTCACATCCGAAAGCACCATGTATGTAGGTACTAAAGACTTATGAGGAGTTTATTCTTTCCCAGTATCCCTCGGATTGAAATTTTTCGAGTGAACAGAACAAAAATACACTTTTGGAAAATTCCAGAATTGTCATAAAAATTATGTGAAAACCCATAAAAACACACATTCCAATTTTGAATCAAAAACCTAATTCGATTTTGTGTAAAATTGGAATTTGTAAAAACATCAGCTGACAGCAAAAAAATCAGTTGACGTTTCTTTGTGTTTCATGTTGAAAATTCGAAATTCAACATCATCCCATTTTCGAAACCTTCAATTTGCTGAGCAAGAAGGCATGATCGAATTACAAAAATTCCCATAAGGTCTTGAAAATTCTCATAAAAATGATGTGAAAAACAATAAAAAACCAAATTCCGATTTTCAATTTTCAACCCTGTCCTATGATTTCATTTTTTCCTTTCCGATTCGAGTTCAAACTCAATTTCCAAATCAAAAATGCATAAACTTTATTGAAAAATCATTCCGTAATAACAGAAAAATACAAATTCGAAACAAAAAAAGCGAGTCACATTTCAAAACATCACACATACAAATGACATATTGTTAACATATAAATAGCGCTGCTACTAAGTTTATATTAAATTGAGCTTGGAACTGCAACAAGCGATCGGCGGGTGCTTTGATCTTTGAAACCAGAACTGAGAAGATGCGAGCAACTTTGGTTATTTTGGAACTGAAAATAAAGAATTGGATGAATGGACGCGAGAGGAAAGGGTGATGTACCTTTTCTTTTCTTCCAACATTTTTTACTGATTGTAGAAGAATGGTGAACGCTGCACGGAACTGTTCGTTGCACAAAGTGTAAAGACATGGATTCCAGATGGTGGAGCTGGAGAAAATTAAATTTAGAAATATTATTCTGCTAGTTTTCCAATAGTCAATTGTCTATACCAACTAAGTTTTAGGATATCCAAGGGTGTACTGAAGGTCAATATTTTAGAGAGTTCACATTAAAAGAAACTACGAATATTTTTATGACATGAACGTGTACCAAACAAGGGAGTTGAGTATACTTATGATTTGCTCGATGTCATCAAAAGTACACATTTAGAAAATCATAAAAATCGTTAAAAAAAACTGTGAGAATTTTCATTTTGTTTGAATTATTATTCTGATCATTATTAGGGAAATATTCCCCAATGCCACCCACCAGTGACATATAGTCATCAAGACACACGTCGAACAATCTCAATCACTTGCGTTTTCTCGGAATTTTTTTGGCATAAACAAGTTCATAAATCAAGGCTTCTCAAAAAAAAACTTCAGAGGGTTACACAAACTCAAAACAACTTTCATTTTGAACTTTTTCGAGCTTTCGAAATATTTACATGTAACACATTGTCTACCCTTGCAATCAAAATAACTTTTGCTTACCTCATGGATATTAAATGTGTGATAAGTCCAAACAAATACTCTTGAGAGCTGACAAACTTTGGAAGCCATGAATAATCTCGCAAGAAGTTGAACACGACTGAGGGTAACCAACAACAGAAAAACACCCCGACCTGCAAAACAAAAAATAAACATTCATACTCATTTCCTGCGGTTTCCAATTTGTGAGCAAATTGCAAAAAAAAAAAGTTTTTTCATTTGAAATGCTCAATAACCGAAAAGATGCTCCTTTCGTTTTCTTCTTCTTGTTTACGTCTGTCCAAAAACAATCTCTAATTGATCTATTCGAAACCAATAGACAATTAGTTCTTTTTCTTGCTCCTCTTTTTTTAGAGTAGGTTGCCACAAAAACAAGGTCTGTTTTTGTTGTTTTTTTTTTTGCTGGGACGAACGAAACTAACCATAGCAATGAGCATTCGATTAGTTCGAATTCGTCGTTGCAACGCTGCTTTACGTTGTTCAGACATGAGCTCTTTTTGACTTCCGCGCACAAGGATACCCTGAAATTAAATCAAATATGATATTATTTGGGGTATGTGCTCTACCTGACGTAGTTTACAACTAATAGCTGTGTAGCAGAAAGCAATGATGATGAGTGGAATGACGAATTGGATGATCAAGACGACAGTTCCTGAAAAATATTCTTTTGCAGATTCGGGTGAATTTTTTTTGAACATTCACAGCATTTGACGAAAACTGGAAGTTTGACAGTGAAACTTGATTCTCTTAGAATGTTTCATGAGTACTACACTAGAACTGATGTCAATGAATTTTCGTATTGCCAAAAAAATTAATCTTTATGTTCTTGTTACCCCGAAATACATTTTATTCAAGTAAATAATTCATGGTCGAAAACTAAGCCTCTATCCATAAACATATAATTTATTGTTTCTCGTTCTCGTAAATACCTCATGACTGTCAATTTTCATCAATATAATCATTGAACCTTACCCCAAGTGTATATAATTTGTGATCCAAACCATTCCCAAATTGAATAATTTATATTCACATAACAAATGTCTTGTTACATTTGTATGTCGGAGGTCAAATAAATAAGACATCAAAAACCGAAATGAAACTAACCATAGAGACTTCTCAAGTCGGTGTCACCCCAATCTTCAGCACAAAACTCGCCACAATAATCACCGTATGGGACCATTTTTTGTTTCAATGATAATGGGATTGAGAGCCCTAAAGCTAATGAGCAGTTGAAGAAGATCATGCGGAGCGCGTGGTTTTTTTGAATTGGTCTGGAAATCATTTCTGAGTTGAGAGATGAGAACAAAAAATAACTCACTTTTTTGTTGGGAACACAATCAGGATGAATCTATCAATTGAAATCGCTGTTAAAGTAAGGGTTGAGAAGCACAACGAAAACCCCTGAATTTTTCAGAATTTTGATTTTTCAATTTGTTTTTCTGGTTCTTACCTGAATGAGAGGGACCAAATGACAGAGATTTGTTCCGAACAGCCAGATTTTGGAGAAAGCAGTGATTGGGGTGACTGAACCACTGAATATCGAAGCAGCAATATCGGAGCAGGAAAGCGAGACGATGAACATATTTCGGACAGATTGAAGGGATTTGTGCTTGAGAACTGATATTACTACCAGCAAATTTCCAACAACTCCGAGACTGAAACAATTATATTTAGTCTTAGGTAGAATACAGTTTTTCTATTGAATTTACACAGATTATTATAGTAGTGTTTGAGCATGACAATTTTTTGTATTGATAAAATTTTCGAACTTTTTCATACCAAGCTCACACGAACTGAATAAATAAGAAAAAAACAGGTCACCTTCTCCCTCACTAGCTCAAATTGCAATTTATTCTCACAAAAAAACAATCAAAATTAATTGAAAACACCCATCTAAGATAGATTTGATCTCATTCGTCCTCAAAATGTGCTTCACCAACAAAAGGAAAAAAAAATCTCATTATTCATCTTAAAAATCACGGGTGTCCTTTTCTAAATACCCGTTTTATTGCTAGCTATTGCCCAAAATTTTAATTCCTCCAAAAATGTTTTTCTTGGCGCATAAAAATAGACCACCATGATGATTCAATTATTAGCATGTCTGCCTATTATTATTGTTATTAAATTTTTCTGACTAAAAAGGGAAAAGCTCGACTCAAAATAAATAATTTATAATATTTTTTGGTCGTTCATTCGGAAAAGAATACATATCGAAAAACATGGATCGTTTTAATATTCAAAAAATTTTTGGAGGTCAAATTTGTTTTTTGAGGGAAATATTTTTTGAGCCCAATATATAACATGAAGAAAAAAACAAATTTCAATAGCCCATGAACTTACGTGATGACTGAAGTATAGGAAACCAAAAATATGCAGATGGCAATTGGATGAAGAGTCAAATCGTTCTTAGTTTCCCATAAAAACTGTCGAATATCGGTGCAATTTTCCATTCTGAAAAGAAACAACAAAAATAATTCGAAACATTTGAGACAAGCGTCAAACATCAAAACGAGAACAATTTTTCATATTGCTACTTTTTTGAACATTCATAAATGTGCTCTCAAAAAAGAGAAAAATAGTTATTTCAACAGAGTACAGATTTTTTGAAAGACTCCCCAGCTTCTAAACAAAAATTAGCAATTCATCTATCTGTGGTGGTTTCGGAAAAGGAAGAGTGGGCGTGTCCTAGATGTGCACCTCCCCTTTTTCGGAAACAGGATAGTTTGAAAAAAAAAATGAGGGCGGGTAGAAGAGAATGGCGATTGACTAAAAAATTTGACTTGTTGTTTTCATTTGATAGAAATAGCCTCCTTTTTCTTCTATCAAGATTGATGTTTGAAATAATGCCACCCACACAAGGAATTAATAAACAAACAAAATTTTTCAGATGGGCTGAGAGAACAATTTTTCCATTTTTAAGCAATAATGAATTACAGAACAGTGGATAACAGGTTGAAAAACAGACTCAAAACATCTTCGGCTCAAAAAATGAAGCCTGAAATAACTAAAAGGGTGCAAATAAACTTTTAATCTGAATATAATGCAAAAGTGTTGTTTTGGAAATGTAGAAATGTGATTTATATATTTTTATATTCCAAGCTAAAGATCGATGGTATTCAGCTGACAAATTTTCATAAGTGTGAACGGAATTATTGAACTATTGGACCATTTTGTGGGTAAAAATGCAGAAAACGAGTATTCAACTTGATTGCATTGCCTTTACTGACAAAAACCTGAACTTCAGTTTTAAAAATAATTCTTCTGAAGTTTGATACATTATTATTGAACCACAACAAATATGTACAACAGAGCAAAACATTCAAAATTATGAGAAAGAAGACAACTGGCAAAACAGTTTTAACCATCTCAACAACTCGACAAAATCGATATTGAAAAGGAAGAAAAATAATATGTTATTTTGGGGAAAAAATAAGAAAATTATGTTGTATATGTTCGTAGATACAAAAATGAAGAAGATCAAAAAATCAGAAATAGATATATAACAAAAAACAAAAAAGAACCATTTCTAAAGATCAAGTTTTCACCATGCTTAAACTATTCCCAATGGTATATTTCAAAACCAATGGTCTAAAAAACAAATTTCACATCAAACACATTGAAATAATCTTACTACCAAAAAACTGGAAATTTATATGAATGTTCATTGGGTTTTACTAATTTAGGGATTATCGTTCCACTTTTTTGAACTATGGAAAAAGTGCACTACTAATTTATACAGTATGATCAAACAGAAAAGAAATTTGAAATTTGTATTGTGTATTTGCAAAAAAAGAGAGAAACACAATGAGATTTGAGAAATGAACGCGAAACATGCTTTTCCATCCGGATAATCTAACCAAAAACTAAATTCCAAACCAACGTGAAAATATAGAGGAGAAGAAGTTTGAGTTGTTCGGTCAAGCGTTTACAACATATCTAAATATTTTTTTAATACATGACAACAAAAACTGAAAATAAACGTGTAATATAGATAACTGCATTGAAAATGATATATTTGGAACAATTTTCGGTCACCAAAGAAAATATGGGTGCCACCATATTATGTTATTATTCTGTCTTTGCTTGTTCATCGACCAAAAAACTGGCTGAAAAATAACATAATAAATTTTGAGTATTTTTTGATATATGGTTGTTATTTCCACATTTTTTGCGAGGTTAAGAGATGAATCACACAAATAAAATAGAATGATTATTCATTTTTTGCTACTTTCGGATAGGGTTTCTATTCTAACAAAAGCATGGAAATGGAGAAGGTGTTTTTGTGTGTTTATTGTTTTGCTTGTTTTAGTCTAGTTTTCACTAGTGAGCCTAATAAATTATTCGTCAACAGAATAAAAAAAATGGCGACCTCGAGTGCCAACTTTTTTTTGTATATGTTGCTCATGTATCTTGTGCAAAATTTAGAAAAAAACAAATAAGCGAAACCAAATAAATCTACAGTATATTTTTGCAAAAGTGTCTAATTCTCGGCATGATTTATGTTATGATTTTCACATAAATAATAAATTATATACGTTGTGACGAGCCGTTCTGACAGTTTTCAAATTACATGGTTTCTTGGAAAAAATTCTTCTGATTTGTTACTGTTCGCTTCTGATTAAAGATTTTCATTCCAGAAAAAGATTTTGACAAGTTTTATGTTCTTGGCTTTTTAAACATAAATTTATCCAAAAAGTTACAAAAATTCTGAATATTATTTTGAATACAGTAGATTTTTCTCAAAATATACACATTTTAATAGTTAGTGAAAATACAAAAACTTGAAAAAAGAAAAACAGCGAAAACTTCCGCTGTGAACTGTGGAGCTGCTTCACAATCCATTTTTTTTTGAAAAAAGATAAATCTGATAGGATTTATCAGGATCACCTGCACACTACACTTTAGATAGACGTCGTTTTTCCCACGGCTTTCTTGGAATTCAATTCTTTTATTTGAGAGTTCTATCAAACTACAAAAACTGATGCACAACCAGCAAATATAATACACATAATTGTTTATTTTGGTTTCCTCACTTTCACAATAAGTGTGAACACTTTTGAATCACTGGTTGCAAATAACTTTGTTCACACGCATCCGTGAGGAAAACCCTGAACACTCAGACAACTTGTTATCCGAAACCTACAACAAAAAAAAACAGAATTTGACCTTCTCCACTCAAAAAAGATTCACACAACAAAAACGAGTAGAGTGTGCCACATCCTCCAAAAACGAACAAAATTGAAATTGTACTCCTTGGGATTTTGAATTGTTGACGCAGCAGAGTGGTAATGAAATTCAAGGCAACCAATTCCGAATTTCGACTAAAATTAAGAATGGAGGATTTTGTTTACGATGGTTTTTTGTTCATCAGTTTTTTTTTGGATTTATTTTCGGAATTGAATTGGATTGCATGGAAGTATTTTCAAGAAGATTGGAAATGGAAAAAAAAACTGTAGTTTCGGCGAAAAAACGGACATGATTAGTTTTATTTTATTGCTCTAGTAAAAATAAAACAAAATGAACCTTTTCAGGGAAATGAACCTAGGGACTTTTGGGCAGACAAAATTTAAAACTTGGAACACAGGTGTCTTATTTCAAAATTTCTCAAATAGAATTATTTTGCTTGGGTCAACATTCTAATTTTTTCAAGAGACACTTTAAACCTATATTTCAAACTCTTGATTTACTTTTTCACTGTTTTTTTTCGGAACAAGAAACATTCTTGAAGAAAAGTTTTGAGTAAAAAATGGTTTTTGGCGACCGAAACTGAGTGTAAACACTTTTTATTCATGAGATTCGTTTTTTTTTTTGTTTTTCATTTGATTTTTTTTATCTGAGGTTGTTATGTATGTTCGAGGATAGAAGGAGTGAAGAAAAAAAAAAGAAAATGAAAAATATATATTTCTTGAATTTCCATTTGATGAGATCGAAAAATGGCCGAGAAGAAAAATGGAAGTGTCTGGAATAGCAGTGATTTGTTTCTCGGGAGAACACCATATTTATTTATATGTATTCATTTCATCCAAACCAAGAAAGCATTAATCAAAAGTAGTGTTTTCTGCCATAGCCTATGAAATGATTTTTTTTTCTCTTTTTTTGGCCTAACAGGGAGCACAGTTTGGAATTTTGTTTGGTTAGTGGGTGGTGGTTAGAAAGTTGTTTTTAGAGCATTTAACTCAAAAATATTTGTATTGGGTTTGTTTGCAGCAAGTACTTCTATTTGCCACCAGAAGACGGAATAATTTTAATTAAAATAACTTGGCTTGTTTATCGCTTTTGGATATTTTTGGAACTCTTGGGATACAATTGTGTCCTTAAACGACCGAAGAATATGTCTGGGGTTGTGCCTATTTATGTACATTCACGCTTGAGAGCATGTGAAACGTGAGAATAGGGAATCGTTGATATTTGGAAACTGATTAAAATCTGATATTAATGTCCTGATCATTCACCAGATTGACGATCGAAAAGCATCTTCCTTTATTTATTTTCGCCTTTTCTATTTTTGTTTTTTTTTTTCAGTGATTGAACATCTAAAAATGAATCAGAAATAAATAGTCAAAAGGGAATCATTATAAAGACACTGATTGAGCTTCTGTATCATACCTGGATCTAAACTTCATGATTGCTCAATGGATCAATACAAATCACGGGACAATATAAGAATACCTATCACTTTTTTTGCCAACTTTCTTTCAACGGAACAATTCTCTTATTACAAAAAAGCATGAATACATGGTTATTTAGATAAGTGAAAAAGTTCAAAACATAAACATTTTTGATTTTTTATGATCATCCTGAAAGGATCTAATAAATCTCAAAGGTTTATAGCACTAAAAACGTTATAATCAGAGGAGTTCTTTTTACTGATCAAGTCAGAATGAGATTATTTCAGAAAACATTAAAATCTATACAAAAACCAACATTATGAATATCCTTATATAGAATTTCTTGTTTTGTGAAAACCTAGTACAAACAAAAAAAATTAAAAACAATGGACCAACTAAAGATTTTTCGAAATTTCGAATGAGAGTGTTTGTCTCAATTGAACTTTGAAGGAAGGAAAATTCAGGTAAGTTTTATACATTCAAAAGTTGACTATTTGTCTAACAGTGTTCAACAAGAATAAAAAACATATGCTCTTTGTTGAAAAATAATAAAATTTTCTGATAAGTGGGTTGGAAAAATTACTGAGCAAACAGTGGAATGAGAAAAGCTTCCGACTAAAAGATAACAATGATTTCACAAGAAATTCAATTGTTCTTGTTTTTAGAAACCGAACCTCATCACATTTTAAGAAACCAAAACACAGAAAAAGTTCAGAGTAGAGGAGAACTAGAAATTGTTACCAGTTGTTATTTTAAAAAAATTGAGCACCCAAAGAAACACAAACAGAGTAGTAGAAAAAATAATAAACAAACTACTAGTAGAGCTTTTTTAAAATTCAACTGGAAAAAAAATCTTTGGTTGTGTTTCTATATTTCAACACCGAAGAGAAAAGACAAGAGCACAATGCATTTTTTTTTGCAACTCTTTTCCTTGTTCGAATTTTTTATGAAGAAATGAAAAGTTCAGAACAAACAAAGACTTTGTAGAGCCTGAAATGGATAGAGTTTCAACAAAAAAATCAGGTCAGTTTTTGAAAGTTTCAAGGATAGGCAACGTAAATCAGGATTTCCGCATTTGAAAAACTTTGAATTGTGACTCTTGTTCAAAGAATAGTTCTTTTGTGTATTCGTAGATTATAGAAAGGGTTGCAAAAAAGATGATGTGACGAGTTTTCAAGATAATTGTTTGAGTTCATAGTTGAAAGTTATATGAATATGGAGGAAAATATAATTAATGAAGAACTTCCTGACGAGTATCATTCAAGTTTTTGAACTCAAAAATCAACAAATTTAGAGTTTTCACTTCTTGCCAAATTAGTTTTTTGTGTTTCATCTGCGCGATATTTTCACCTGCGTAGGAAAAGTTCATTCCTTGTTTTTTGAGGAAATGATGTAATGCTTAACAGAAATGAGGGAATTTCAGGATTTCTTATTGGCTGTCCGTGGAGTCATTTTTGATGTGGTAGACAGTTATGAGGAAAGAAAAGCAACAAAAAATTAAAATGAAAATAATATGTTGCTAAAAAATAAGTAACAACGACAAAATTCAACAGAAAAACCTCATCACTTTCAGCCGAAAAACGTCACAACACCCAGTTAGGCTGTTTGTGCGTAACCTAATGAAACTTAACTATAAACTTTATACATATTCATACGAAAAGCATATACTGCGAAACTTCTAGAACATACTCCAGAGAACATTTATATCAAGAAATATTCATACATGAGAGAAGAAACTTTCATTTTTTATTCTATATTATTTTTTTCGAAAAATTATGAAAAAAACTGAACAAACTTGAAGTTGCACATTTCCAATAGAACCACTTCAAGTTTCTTTGTCAGAAAAAAAAGAGTTTCAAAAGCTTTTCCGCAACAAACAATACATGCAAAATGAAAAACGTTACTTATCACAGTGTTTTTTTGAAATTTGATTCTCGAAATGCAATAGAAAAAATGGCGAATTTTCGTGAAACTTGTTTTTTTTGTGCAAAAAACATGTTTTTTGGGGAATTTATACTCGTTCTTTAAGATACAGTAGTAGTGCATGAGATTATGTATTTTAAGCCTAGCCATAAAACATACATATGTGTCCTAGTTGTTTGTGTCTAAATCAAACAGATCTATGAATGAGAAAATATATTTAATTTTATTTGTGTTTGCTAAAAAATGTGACTTAAGTCGTCATAAAATGTCTCGTTTTTCGATATAAGTTGGTTATTGGAAAACAATATGGAATTTTTGGGTGGAAGACAGTCAAATAATATTTTTGTTTTCATAAAAATGTTCCTGTGAATCATGATTTTTGATCTCTCCATAGAAACTTCCAATTTACGAAGAACAGCAAGATCTAATCAAAAATGGTTATTTTAATATAATTTATACATATTCTCTCCATTTCTTATCCCAGATCAGCTTTTGATTCCCTCTATCCTCCTTATACATTTTCACCATTCAGATTAAATAACAAATTCCGAAAAAGGAAGAAATTTTTTTTCGAAATTCTTTTGAAAGTACAAAAATCATAAACGCATGTATATTTCATGGAACTAGTCGTCTTCAAAGAAAAATATAAGTTTAAAAACCTACTCCGATGTCCTCTCGGAATTTGGCCTCTTGAATAATGCTATGCAAAAGAAATTAGGTTAATCAGTGGAAGTGTAAAAAAAATAGTTAATTTTAGATATATGAAAATGTGTTTTGCTTTAATAAACTTTTCATGAGGTCGAATGGACTAATAATCATAATGTGTGAAAAAATAGAACATCAGAAAATGACTAATCAAAGAAAAATAATAAAAAATTAAGAGGTTCGTAGTTTGCTCTTCTTTAACAAATAGCGGGAAAGAGTAAACATTTTCCGAAAATCATTGTTATAGGCGATTTTTCAAACTTGCCTAGCAAATTATTTGAACCAGTTTAAACAAATTAAAGGAGTAAACAAATGTTATGTAGGAGAACCTTTTTGAACCAATGAAAAAGATTTTAAGACTATTTTAAAATGAATGCAACCGAACTTATGAGCAACGACAATTGTTCTTTTTTCAGTGAGTAACTGAAAAGTTATAATAGTTTATGGTTTTTTGCCAACTGTTCTCTAATTGTTATAATGGCCAGAAAATCACGATTTTTCTAAAGTAGTTCTGGGACTATCAAAAGGTTAACTATCAAAATCTGTTAATATTTAGATTTTTTTGAAGATTTTGTTCACTTCGGTACGAAACAAAGTCTGATGTAAGTATTGACTAATGTTAAAATATGAAATTTCACAAGCAGTCTGGTTTTTTGATCTGTTCGATTAACTTCACAACGTTTAGTTGATACTCATGTGATACTGTGGGATATTACTGTAAAATGACGGTTCCATTTCTCAAAAAGGTACATCTCATTTTGATTTTTTGGAAACACTTCAGAACTGTGCTTCATGCAATCTTGCTTGAGTGTTTTTCCATTTGTTCAAAGAACGCTTGGGATTTTTATGAACACAGTTTTTTGTTACTTGCACTTGCGGGTGTTTACATAAATTTTTAATGGCTCATGTAACTTGAACCAACCTATATGAGTAACATAAAAGCCTGAAAAGTTCAATGTTCTCATGTTCGAAAAACAAGACAAAACTAATATCTTCCTGTATTTTTTTTTGCAAATCTCAAAAACAACCAGGAATTTTCTTCACTCTGAAAACATATAATTAATCATTCTCCGAATCAACAATTATGTTGTCACAATTTTTGTGAAAACGACAAAATGACAGGCTTGGAGACGGAAATTGTCGAAAAAACAACATGAAATAAATGAGCCGGGAATTCTGTAGAAAGAAAAAACCATGGAAAGACAGAAAAATATCACATTCTGTTTTTCTTATTCATAATTTCTAATTGTTAGTTTTTGTTTGAGGCCAAAAAATGGGATCATATCTATTGTCGGGGGTGGATGAATAAATGAATTTTTTCTACATTCGCCGGAAGTAAAATATTTTTCGGACTGGTGAGCTGGAAAAGGTGAGCTCAAGAGTTATACAAAGTTCAAAGACCCACAAACGCAACAACAATTCAGAGAATTCAATTACATTCAAAAACAAAAATTGGGTTACTAAAATATAGCAACTTGAGGGCTCCGCGACGTTTCGCAACCGGACGTTTGGACACCGCGACATTTCGACACCGGATGATTTTTTAAAATAAATTGTTCAATATTTTATGCCAGAGGTTTTCGGGTATGACAAACATCATGGTGATATTCATTTTTAACCAAAAAAGAACTACACCCGAGTTTTCACACATTTTTGGTCGAAAATTGACTGACCTCGATTTTGATGATACTTTCGGATTAAAGGTATTTGAGTACTGCGAACATCATGGTAATATTTATTTCACATCGAAAAAGAGCTGCACACATATTTTAACCCATTTTAGGTCAAAAAATGACTATGCAAATTTCGTGGTTTGGTTTAATTTTGTTTTATTAAGTAGTCAGTTATCTAAAATGGGTTAAAATATGGGTGCAGCTCTTTTTCGATGTAAAATAAATATTACCATGATGTTCAAATACCCTTAAACCGAAAGTATCATCAAAATCGAGGTCAGTCAATTTTTGACCAAAAATGGGTGAAAACTCGGGTGTAGTTCTTTTTTGGTTAAAAATGAATATCATCATGATGTTTGTCATACCCGAAAACCTTTGGCATAAAATATTGAACAATTTATTCCAAAAAATCATCCGGTGTCGAAACGTTGCAGTGTCGAAATGTCGCGGTGTCGAAACGTCTGGTGGCGAAACGTCGCGGAGCCAACTTGAGATATTGAGAACAAGAGCAAAAGTTTCAAAATATCATTGGACAAAGTTTGAAAAATGTTTTTGAAAACAGTTCATGTAGTGAAACCTACTTCACATTTGATATGGTAATTGAAAAATTTTTTGATATATTATTCAAAGTCTCTTAGAGCGTTCAGTACACAAAACCTTAGAAAGACTCAATAGTTCATATACTTCGTAATCTGTGGTTTTTCTCAGGCCAGACAAGTGAAGATCAAAGCAGTTAATTAGACATAAACAAAAACAAATTATCACAAGTAATGTTTTATGAAAACACTAAGACTAGTGTAGGTTCTGAAAACAAGTCAGAACTTTGCAATCGGTATGGAACGGAAAAGTTACATGAATCGAGAACAAACGGTAGATCTTTCTGTTTTGAAACATAGAAATTGTTTGAGCTAATAGTGAATTTTTTCAACAACAACTCAATTTTTTGAACAACAACTTTCATCCGCTTTTTTTTAGAGCTATCATTCACTTCCAGAGTCTATCAATATGAACTCCCCAGAGCCCAATGTCTGGGTTTTCAAAGAAGTTATTGAAAAAAAAACACTACCAGAGATGATTTTCTTGTAGGAAGCTGAGTTTCTTATTTCTGAAAACACGGATCAAGAAATCTTCGTTTTACGGTTCCTCAAAATTTCGTTGACAGTTCTCAGAAAATTTCAAAATATGAAAGTAATCAAAAATATCATGAATACACAACAAATAGAAGATTAAAAAATATTTTTGATATTTTCAAAAAAAGGAATTCCGAGACATTCGGTTGTACGGGACTTCATTTGTACGATGTTGTTATTTTCGATTTGTAGGACTTCCCACAAAGAAATGCAAAACATAGAATTTGAGATATGAAAAACAACTGTAAGATTTCTAAAAAATCATGAATTTTTTAGTAATTTTTAAAGAACGCAAAATTTGGTATAATGTGAACCAACATAAATCATTTTAAACAATAATCCTTGCAATTCGAAATGAACATTATTCATCTTTAATAACAAAAGTAAAACAATGATTTTGCACGAAGACGCCGAGAAAAAATTTCGTTCGTTCTTAAGGTTTATGTGTACTTATTACAGAACCATGTGACTTCTCATTATTATTATCATAGAAAGTGTTTTGATTCTTACAAACTTTTCAAAACCCATAGGTGTCTAGTTGTATTATTCACTGTTCGTTTGTTATGGGATTTATTGTTTCAGATATGGTTTGATAATATTCATTGTCTACAGAAAAATGATTGTTTTCACGAATATGACGTGATTACAGTATACCAAAAGCAACACATAAAATAAGGGCATTATTGTTATTGGATCAGACAAATAATTTACCAATTCAGACATCATAAAAATTTCAATGTAATTGCAATCAAAAAAACCCATTTTGAAATTTTTTGGGGGACAAGAATATTCGTAGAAACAGAAGAGACAAAAAAAAACTAAATTTGACTAATCAGAACAATTTTTTTTCGGAGACAATTTCACAAACTATGTATGTTTGTGCTTGTTTGTGCTTTATTTTTCAGAGAATTAATTTAATTGACATTTACCAAGAACACAGGAAAAGTCTGGGAAGAAGAAGAAAAAAAGTGAGAAAAAATAAATAAATAAATGTTTTTTTCAAGCATAGTGAGACACTGAAAAATAGCTCTCAATTAGTCAACGTAGACGGGAAAAAGTATATAGATGGACAGATCTGAAAATATTGGGTGCTCTCCTATTTTTCGTCTTTTTTTGACAATGGTTCCGTTCTATTTCCTGGATCGGAGAAAAGGGAGAAAGACAAAAAATAGGATGCATAAGTTTGAGAGGTAAATAAAAATACATACGAATGACACAAACATGGCGAGAAATAGGGCGCTGTTTTTAAAATGAAAATTGAAAAAGGTAGTAAACAGGGTTCATATTCGAGAAATATATCAACTGGTTTCGATATCGGAAATAACTATTTCTTCCGTTTTCTTGTATCCTTTAAAAATTAGAAAAATTCAAAAATATTTTGCTTTTTGAGCCCACACTGAAACTCTATGAAAAACGTATATATTCACATGACGATTTCTAGGTAAAATGGGAGAAAAACAATTCAAAAACCCTGTTCTCGGTCTGCCAGTGTAGCCTTTTTTTGTTTTTTATAAAGTTCCGGGGTTTTGAAAACTGTTATCATTTTTTTCGATTAGCTCAAAAAAAAAGCACTGCAGGTATTTCTCAAATTTTGAAATTTTTTGTTTGTATGAGAATTCAGAGATTTTCAAAAACCAAATAGATATTCATACTTTTTCAACCTAAAAGCTTCAAACAATGAGCAGACTACACACACGGAACAAATGTGGTCAAAGAAGTGAATAGGTCATACGACGTATGAACTCAGAATGATTAAAAACAAAATGTAGTCTTGCTATTGTTGTTTGAAAAAAATATGCTCTAACAAAATGAATTTTTTGTTGTTTTTGACCTCGACTCAATTCCAGGTCACTTAGATTACTAACCACTCTCTTGTCATTGTCTGCTTTTCTATTTTTCATATGACAATGGGTTTCATTTTTGAGTGCCTGAGAAAAACGAAAAGACAAAAATAAGATGCAGAAGTTTAAGAGGCAAATAAAATGTAGTCTTGCTATTGTTGTTTGAAAAAAATATGCTCTAACAAAATGAATTTTTTGTTGTTTTTGGCCTCGACTCAATTCCAGGTCACTTAGATTACTAACCACTCTCTTGTCATTGTCTGCTTTTCTATTTTTCATATGACAATGGGTTTCATTTTTGAGTGTCTGAGAAAAACGAAAAGACAAAAATAAGATGCAGAAGTTTAAGAGGCAAATAAAAAACGAATAACAAAAACATGACGTTGTTTATGAAGGAAGACTATACTCAAAGAGAAAAGAATTAGTTCAAAAGGACAGGTCAAAATTATGCATAATGTTTTGAAGGCGTAAACAAGAGAATAAAAAATCGTAGAATAATTAGATAGAAAATGATTCAAAAGTGAATTTTCTCGTATTTTGATTTCAAAGATTTTATTATTTTGAAAAGCGATTCAAATACTATGAAAAAAAATTGTTTATAAGTTTAATTCAAGAAAAAATGCTTCTCTTTCTTCCAAGCACAAAAAAATATCGGGTAAATAATCCCAAAATACTATTTTTCACATTTTTCTCATCGTGTTCTCGAATGAAATGAAAAATTCTCAAGCTATTATAGTCTACCAGGTTTATTTTCAATTCATTGTTGAGAAAAGTATATTTTTAATTAAACTATATTTTATTTGAAAACCCACGGGTCTCGAATATATTAATTGGAAATATGAAACTGTACTCGCAAGAAGAAAAAGCTTGCAAGAAGTGTCATCATAGTTTGCTCTTATAATACGAAAAAATGTCTGACAGGGAAAAGAAGCTATTCATGTCAGATTTCAGGATGTAATTCCTATTTTCTCAGTCTATTTAAATGACGACAAGTATCTTTAAGAATGTCTAGTTTTTATCAGACTCACAACTGGTCAATCATTTCTGCAGTACCCAGGAACACAATTCAAAATACATCACGTTTGATTATTTACATTATTTTTATTTCTTGTATTTTCACCATCCCGATTTTCAAAATAATCATCTAATTTTGTCGTCCAGACATCATTAAATTGTTATTGCAATTAAAATTAATTGTCCTACTCTTGAACTAACAAAAACAGTTTAGTATTATATTTCTGGGTGCTCTAACGTCATTATTTTTTGCACTAAAAAGCTGAAAATCTTTTATATTCAAAATTGTTCACTGCATGGGCATGTTGGAGGAAAATGTTCATAACATTATGGAATTTGAAAGTAGTAGAGAACTATGAAGCCTTTGGATTTCATTTAAACTAGATTTTGTTTTAATCCGATGTTTGTTGCAACCAAACATCTTATAATCGCTATCATATCTATGAAAATAGTTTTGAAATTTTAAGAAAGGTCTTCAGATTTTTGATCAAGGATAATATATTATTCAAATAGTTGAATAAGTAACTTTACTCGATTCGATTCTCGAGTTTTGGCAAATAAAATTGTCTTATTTTTCTGAAAGTTCATAAAATTGTCCTAAGAAAAACAACTCACCACGCGTAATCCGTTTTCATATTGTTTTCGTCATAGAGTACGCTGGGTTTAGAATAAGTTGTGGTTTTGAAGACTAGATTTATCGACAAAAGGTTTTTGTTGGGGAGAGATGGAACACGGAAAATAAACATACATACCCCACTTTAAAAAATTTAATTCTAATTTCAATTATTATTTGTTATTTGTCAATTACGTTTTTGTAATACAGAGTGACTACATTTATAAATATAATAAAGTCAAAAAACCTTGTAACATGCACAATTTGAACTCTGAACCTCTAATGGCAAAAATTGAAACTAGGAAAAAACAAAAAAAAAACTAGCACAAGCTACTCGGCATTAATCAATGTTTCACAAAGAAAAATTCGCAATTATTTTTCCTCCAATGTGACATTAATTAAGGTTTCGTGTACATAAAACTACGACGAAGTTGTTGAAAATAGCACAATGTCACGATGTTTTTGGCAATGGAGTCTTAGAATTCACAATTTTCCAACAAATCACGGATAGGGATTCACGCATTAGTGAATTGACACTTCCCCATAGAAATATTCAGTGAAAAACTTTAATATCCTCTCATAAGTAGAGAATGAATGAAAATTGCATTGGAGAGAAAAAACGAATCTCCATTCCGTGGGATAAAACATATAAACATGTATGTAGGTCAAAAAATATCGAGAAAAAAACCTAACAAAAACATGTACACAGAAGGAGGAAAAAAGTGCATCGTGACTAGAAAAATTTGAGATTTAGCTAATTTATGGTGGATTTGTTTGAAGAAGTGTGAGAGGCCAAAATGGCGAAGAAAAGAACATCCAAAAATAAATGATTTATTACTTCCTCGTGGAATTATTGTTTTTCGAGAAGCCACTGCATGAATGGCAAAAACACTTCAAATATAGGCTTGAACTCATAGATTAATTCATTCTAGAAATGGCACGCATATGGTTCAATTAATAAAGGGATATTAGAAAACTGTTGAGTTGGAAAATCGCAATTTTTTACAGTGATGATTATTTTTAGAAAATGCTTCACTGATATCAAAAAGTTAAAATCAAAGAATCACTTAGAGTTTATTTTTTTCCAAAAAAATGTATCAAAAACAAAAAAATAAGAAAGGAAGATAATCAAGAATTGACTGAAAGCAACTGCAGCGTGAAATTGGAATATCTGTTTACCAGTTTTAAGGAGATGTGGTTTGATGTTTAAAATATCAGATTTCTCTGTTGTGGGTTGAACAGGCCAGAGATGGTATGACTAGATCAACAATGAGATAGGAATCACACTCATTTTTGAATTTTGTACAACTTGAAGTTGATAATATGGAATAAAATATCATATTTGTTTTTGAAACCAATAAGTTCTTGATTCTCATATGAAAAATCCAAATTTTGTGCCAGTTCCTTTGTGATAGTTTCAAACAATTCAAAATAATAAAACTTAGAACACAAATAATTACCAGTTTGGTTCGATAAAAAATTGTGAGCGATAGCGAAAGTTATTGGTTGATGTATTGGTTTTTAATTTCTGGTCCTTATTCGAAAATCATTTTCATCATGCTTCTCTGTTGTGGAACACAAAAATGTAATAGTTCGTAATCAGAAGTCTAGGCGTGCAATAGAAGGTTTTTGTTGCCTCTGCAGAAAAAACTACTACCTAGATTTTCAGTGGTATGGAGACTTGATCTGGAAAACATATATTTTTGGTGATTTAGTTTATAAATGGTGAAGAATACTGTAATTTCAATCTAATATAAGCAAAAATTGACACAGAGTCATCGGAAGAAGAGGCAAAAAGACTCGATAAAAAACAGAGAAAAGTTCAAATGGGATACTAATGAAATACATGGTTTGGTGTGACTATCATAAATCGTGAAAAAGTTTTTGTTTTTCTGATTAATTGTTTTGCTTTTGCTGACAATTGTCTTTCTTCGAGTGTTAAAAATGTTTAAGTAAACAGAAATAAAACAAAGATATTAAATTTCTTCGAGAAATCACGGAATATGAACAACTTCCAACAATTACTGAACACGAAGTGAAAAGATGCACAAATTGAACTTGATGTGTTTGTTGTATTTCTCCATCACAAACGATCATCGTTTCATTCATAGTCTCATTTGGTATGTTTGTTCATGGTTTCAGCAGCGTTTTTTGAAATAAAGATATTGTTTTGAGAAACCACATGTTGTTTTGCCATTTACTCGAGGGATCATTCAAAAGGTGTCAAAAATACCGTTTTGTTATTAGGGTAACAGAAATCAGTAACTACCACCATCCTCAGAAATTAGATATGTATTTTCAACCAATGTTTATCATCATTTGTTGAAAAATAGATAGAAATGGAAATCTTTTATTTCAATTTGCAGCGCAATGAAGTGACGTTGACTATAAAACACTGATGAATACTAAAAATTCCACACAAAAATAGCAGAATGTTAAAAGAACATGTTGCTTATACTCTGGAAAATTCGGTTATAACTACGAAAATCTATTAAAACGATTGTTATGAAAAATTTTGTCATTTTTTTTTCAGAGAGCAGTCGACCCTGTAGAAACCAAAAACTGAGAATAAATGCATAAGAAAAAGGTAACCAATAATGATATAACTATACAATTTCGAAAATAACAATTGTGAACAATTTTTATGTTATGTTTTCCGGTAGGAAAAAAAAATTCTTCCAAAAATGTGTCTCAAAAAGGTTCAATCATGATTAAGAATCAGTTTGTCCTTGTCTAACATCGTTCCAGAAACTTGTACATTTACGAATATGAAAAATTTCAATTGGTTTTTACTACAACATAAAATGAAACTATGCGGATGAACGGAGACTATGTGCCTAGAATCCTGAATAACTGTTAGTATATAACAAATCCATATATGTAACACGATATGAACAACAGTTCAATCAGGGATTTAAAAAAAAACAAAAAAAAAACAAATGTTTCCTAATCTATCTGATCTCTTCTAGAACGCTTTTTTGGAAGCCTTTCATTTCAATTTTTCAATTTTTGTTACTGAGCAGAACATTTTGTAATATATCTGTTGTTTTTACACACGAAAATTATAATTTTTCACATATTACAAACTTGAAACCTTAAAATAAGAGAAAAATTGCTCTCCTAATACTTTGACCAAAATGTCAAAGTTGTTTTTCAACAGAAAGGTTATGCCACATTTTTTGACGGAACTAATGAGAACGCGAATTCTTGTTATGAATAAATCAAAAATTGAGAAATTGTTCTAGTTCAAACTGATTTCCGACTATGACAACATTTGTTGAGTGAACAGATTTTTTGAATTTTTTTTACATTGTTTTCTTATCTGGTTTTCAAACCATTTGTCAGTGTGTGATAATTGACTCTCCAGATGTTTGAAATGTTTATCAAGCCAATTCAATTTTAAAAGTGTTTCTAAAATCTGATACACCGGAATGTTTTGAAAAAATCTGAAAAGTTTGCTTGTTATTTTACTCATTCTACTTTTTTCAACCAAATATCATTCACCCATGTATGAGGATCTTTGAAATTATGTCAATGTTTTTCTTGTGAAAATTGCCATTTAAAATTCCCGGGAGACACGATTCTAGTTTTCCATCTCACTTGAATATTTTCCGAACACATTTTTCCAGTTATTTCGAGTTCCCATACTTCTTCTCTAATCATCTTCTCAACATCTCACCAAAACACACATGTATCTGGAAAACCTAAACATCTGCTCAATAAATATCGGCATGAAAAACTACGATTTTTCACATTTTTAATTATCATCTAGACTATTATATTCCGTTCTCGTTTTTTTTTTCGTTTGTTGTTGTAAGTCCATGTAATTATACAGAATGTCCACACATTTTCTGTGTTTTTTCTTCATTCATCCAAAAGAAGAGATCATTGTAACATTTTCAGAGAAAATAAGCTATCCATTTGTATATTTCGTTGTTGTTTTTTGGTGTTATTTTTTGGGTTCGGCTTCTGTTCGATAATTTATTTGCTCACACAAAATTGCAATTAGTTCACATCCTTTCAAAGTTTTTTCTCTCATGCAATTGATCCGGAAATTTATATTAAAGTTCAAATATTAATAAATACTCGAAACATCAAAGATCAAAATATCTAGGCCTAAAAATTAAAAATGCTAAATTCAGCTGTTAAAAACAAGTAACAAACTTTACGTCAATCAAAAATGCATGATCATACAGGGAAATAAAGAAAACAATAATTAATCTGAATTCAGGATCCATTTCTTTTTCCCTCCGCCTTTCGTTTTCTCATATCTATGTTTGTGCATTTTCTCCTTTTTTCTGAAAAATAACTGCAAAATGTTTAACCTTTTTTTCTTGCACAAAGCATAGAGAAAAGAAATGAATGTGTTTTTGATACTGTGTAACCTCATGTCAAGTTATGTTTCTATTACAAATTCTTTCGAGCATACTCTATCTAATTTTTTTTACTCTTAAATGAGTTCTCAGTTTTCATGAGAGTATTTTTTTTTGCCTTGAGTCATCCAGAAGAACCAAAACTCGTACCTAACAAAACGATTTGAAACGGATATTTTATTGGCGTAACAAGTAGTCATTTTTGAATGATTTTAATTGGTATTTGTCCAAGGATTTGGGTTTTTTTTAGAACTATGCATGTTAGCATGACATATATTTTCTCGTGATTCGATTGAGTATGCATAATGATGATACTCAATCGCTACCAGGACTTTTGTCAAAAAAATGTTTTCCAGCATATTTAGCAATTGCACTAAACGTCGAAAAGTTCATTTTTGGAAGCTACTCTTGCTTTAATTTTGTGTTTTTTGTGAGCCCATCTCTATTTATCGAATGAATTGGGCCTTTTTCAATTTTTACAGGCCGAAATTGTTTGGTTTGTCATGTAAAGTTCGATCATTTTCACTTCCAGCAGAAGAAACGTAACATGATGTCAGGGAGGTAAAACTCGATTTACATCCATACATATAAAAAAGTTTAGAAGTAGTTCTTTGTAGGATTGCAAAACGGGTGCGACGGGTGACCCGCGACACACGCCACACCCGTCTGTTCGTTCGTTAGACACCCGCCACACCCGCCTGTTTTTTTGTTTGACACCCGCCACACCCGTCTGTGTGTGGTTTCATACACGCGACACCCGGCTGTTTGTGTGTATTTTCAGGCGGGCGTGTACGGGTGCGGGCGTGTACGGGCGTGTATGGCGGGTGCCGGGTGTGGCGGGTGCCGGGTGTGACGGGTGCCGGGTGTGGCGGGTGTCAAACAGAAAGAGGAGGACGGGTCACCCGTCGCACCCGTTTTACAACCCTAGTTCTTTGTAGTCCTAGTCCTACTTTGTAGGTCGCACTCATTTTAATCACTATTTTCAAGTTTTCCTGGAAAAAATAGGAAAAAATAGCAGGTTATAAGTTTTCAAAAATTTTACAGGAATTATTTTCAAGTTTTCTTTTTCAATATTCTTTTTCGAAATCCGATATTTTCAAAAACTGTTCCGTATTCATTTTAAGATTCTGAAGTGATGTTTGTTTCGAACTTTTTCAAGCTGAAAAACAGTTCTTACCTAGGAACAATTGAGTTCAAAAAACCCTGCCCCTCGATTTTGTTGCGACAAACTGGATAATTTTCGGTATCTCAGAAATAAGAAAAATTTATAATGTTTCTCTTTTTAAGAAATGAATTACGTATAGAAATAGGTAAAAACACATTTCGCAGTTGAAAAAAAATGCTCATTAAATTAATAACTATTTTTAGTTTCAGTTTTAGCGAAGCGCATGAAATTTACAAAAAAAAACAACTCTTTTTCGTGTTTTATTTCCCTGTTCAACAATTAGAGATAATGTTTGGAACTTTTTCATTATAGATTTGTACGGAACATAGCGTGATATTCACGTCAAAAAACCACTTTTTTTTTCATATTCTTTATATGATTGTTTGAATTTGACAAATGTTTTTAGCTCTATATTCAAAAGCGCTTGTGAATTTTTTTTCAATACACCAAAATCAGTGGTTTATCAGTGCATGTTCATGCCATTTGTGTGACAAATAGTAATTCAACACAAACTTCGATGTTGTTTTTTTTTTACAAATAAGGTGATAGTTTAGCGTAGGATGTAAATGCCAAAATTTCGCTTAAAAATAGAACCACGTGATGAAATGTTTTTCTCTGAAAATATGTTGTGATCTGGCAGGTGAATGAATCAGAAAAACAAAACAGCAAAAATTCACTTCTTGTTAGATAATGGCAAACCACGTTTTATTACGGCAATGAATGTTGCAAACAAAAATAAGCAGTAGATTCAATTCAAACAATTAGCCTCAAGTTCCGAATGACCTGAGCTGTTCACGAAATGAGTTTAAGAATTATTCATGGAAATGTTAAATGATGTTGATTCAAAACAATTTACTATATTCAATTCTTTTGTTCAAAGACTCGTAAAACTAGAAAACGATTATTGAACATTCACGACTAAATTTAGAAATATACATGTTGTTCATCTAAGTCTTCTGTTCTTTCTTTTTTATCGCAAATTTTTTTGAGAATTTCAAATTGCGTGACAGAGGGTGTCTGTCCCACAACTTTCTCAACTATTCCGCAGTTTTCTGAACTTTTACGAAAGTTCTCGACCAAATGTTAGCTTTAGTTTATTTCAAGTTGGAAAATGGAATGGTTCTGGAGAATCAAGCGCTTACTAAAATTACGGTAGTGTCATTTTTAATATTGATTAGTTTAAAAAAACCTTTGTTTTTGAACAACCCTAATCGAAATCCCAAAATATTAAACTGCAAAAGTTGTTTTTACATTTGAGAAGAAATTTGTGAAGAGGCCATTGGAAAACAAACACAGTCCAAGGCTGTAATTTTCAATCTCCTGTTCCAGTGCAGCATATACATTTTCTCTCCAATGAAACCAGAATTATTCACAATTGCTCGTATATTATGAAAATCAGGTTTCTGAGATTCTCACGTTTGTAAACTCATTTTTCTTGATGTTTGATAGTTTATTCCAAGCAAAACTCTTAATAAGTAACTCGTTTCATAGCAACTTTTTTGCCAACGACTATGACTCGCTTTATCCAAATGAAAACAACTAAAATGCCGTTCCACATATGCAAAATAAACACAACAGAAAACAATCGTAGTATTGTTCAATCAAATTTCAGAAAATCCACTTCCTGTCTATATTAGGAAATTTTTATTTTTAGGTAGGCACTGTGTTTTTCGTTGTTTTGTTTTTCAAGTTATCTGGTACTGTACTTGCTAATTGTTAGATAATAATTAATCCCAATGGAAATCATGTTTTAAAAATGAAAAAGTCGTAGTTTCGTTATCTGTGAGCATAAAGTCTTCCCAAGATTCAAATTTCAATCCAACTACATCAACATCAGTGTCATAACGGAATTATGATGAAAACACATTATTTGACGTTATTCAACCGAAAACGTTGCAACTAATTTTTCTGAAAATCGAATTTATATTCAGTATCTAAAGAACATACATTTTTCAGTTTTTCTCAAGATCACAGAACGTAGAAAAAAAAAAGAACTTTTAAAACTATTAGAGCATATCAACTCAATTGTAATTCAGCTCGTGTTTTCTTAGAAAAAAAGTCAAAGTTTGATTTTTCTTGAAAAGAATCGCTTACGTGATCTATTGAAAATAGTCATTTTGAGAAAATGAAATTATTAATCACTTTATTTCTTTTTTGATGATAATTATTTTCTCAAACTATATTCTATTATTTTAAAGTGGTTGAAGTTATAATTTGTGTGAATTTTCGAATGTCAGTGAAAGTTTGAAATTCGGTTGATGTTTTTCACCGCGTTTCGCACAAGTTTTTGCAGAAAAAACACCAAAAACAACATTGTTACTAATGATTACGTAGGTTAGCGATGCACTTCAAAAATTGTTGACTAAATGTCAGAACACTAATTAGTGTGTTTCTTGATTTCTTCTTTCTGCTCAAGTTTCATCAGGTTCCGTTTCATTATAAAAAAAACAATCTTTAAGCTTTAAACAACAGCAAAGAATTAATATAGTTTGTAGTTTTTAGATAATTGTTTTTTAATGCTTTATTTTAAATTATTTTATTTGGTAAACGATTTTCGAGTCCTATCCAGTTATTTCTGTTTGTAGTTTGATTTTGATAATATATTTTGTAAAACAATTCATTTTTTCGAAAAAATATCTTCAGAAGTTTCTGAAACCAAAATAACAAAAAATGCCTAATGAACTTTTGAGTGTTTTGGGATCTTGATTCTGACGTTCCACTCCAAAAAAAACTGAAAACATTTTTTTTTTCAAATATATTCCGAGGATGACTAACAGGCTGACTAAAACACATATAGTTTCTGTTGGTTGACCAAGAATCTTCAACTTTTCAATTTCCGATTTTTCTTGAAGCGAACTCTTTTTTCTTGTGAACACAGATTTGAACATAAAATTTTGCTCTTTCTTGTTTAGTTATTGTTAAAAGTCACGAAAAGTGGCGAAGTGACGTAGAATCTAAATTTGTTGATTTCATATATGGCGGTAAAGAATGGTTGACTAGAGTGTAGTTGCCGACAAAGAAAACTTCATTTCTGGTTCACTTTTTTTTCGATAGACACGTACCATTATATTATATAATGTCAATATTGAGATGGATTTTTTCTTATCTTCTTCAAATTTATAATGAAAAACTGTCCTATTTTGAGCAAATTGAGATGAAAAATCAGAAGAGAAATGTAACAAACTACGTGACAAATAGAATGTTTCTAAACATATATATATATATATATA
>LR549323.1:0-30842 GCA_900536415.3 Caenorhabditis sp. 38 MB-2015 | reverse complement strand
TTTTTTTTTCTACAAATCGACAGAAGAGATACGAGAGGTCTTCAAAGTCAAACACAGTTTCATGCATTAAAGCAAGTTCTTCTCTTCAACTCGTAATTTTCAGAATGAAAAAAGAACATATTCGAAATAATATTCGTCTGACTCAGAATTACGACAAAAATGAATTGAGCGAGAAACAATTCAATTTCAAATTCTGCTTTTTTCCATATGTTCAAATTTATATTTCAAGCGTCTCATTGCAGTTGGTTTTAAAAGTAAATGCTCCGAGCGTTCTTGTTATGTCAAAGAATCTTTATGCACTCCTTCTCTACCGAAAACATGTAACTTCGAAGAAATATTTCAAATTTTATGATCTCATCTGAAGCTAACTTTTCAATTTTCCGCGCACAAAGAACTCTTCGTCGATTTTGCCGGCTGTTTTCTTTAACGGCTTTCAGTAAAAATCATCAATGTTAAAACTTATCAATTGAAACCGTTTGAAATATTAAATTTAACTTCTAATAATCAAAAAAAAAAACTCTTGAAAGAAAGCAGAAACGTTCATTTAAAAAGTACGAGTTCCTGACATTGTTCCTCCACCACTGCCACTTCCCGAATGGAACTTGCTGAAAAATTTCTACTTATACTCATCCTCATTCAAAAAAAAACTTACTAAATTACAAAATGAATGACAAGGATCGTGATAGCACAAACCACAAGACCAATAATAGCTACTGGAAGTAATGGGTGAGTCGCATCAAGCAACGCTTGCGCTTTTATTCCAATTGGCATTTTCAACATATTTGACATTTGTGAATTCCTAGTATCTTCAATCTCTTGGGTTCTCTCATCAATAATTGTGTATAATCTTCTTACATAAGAAGACAAAATGGCCATTTCGCACGTCTGTAAATTCTTGGAAGCAATAAAAAGTTTGCATCCGATTAGTTAAATCATCATAACTGAACTCAAAATTGTGTATTTGTCTCCATATTTTTTTCCGGAAAATGTACTAACAAGGGAAGATCACCAGCTCACAATCAGTGTTTGAGATTTTGCTCATATTTTGTCAGTCGACTGATATAGACAAGAAATGTATACTCCAAAAATCTTAGGTCCCACAATTCGCTAGGAAAAAAATACAGCTTCGTTTACAATGCATTTTTGAAAAGTGATGATTTAGCAACAGAACCCTAATATTCGTCATTGATCCAAAAATGAACATTCAGATAACTTTTCACAAAAACTATTGAACATTGCCCGTTACTTAAGGCACAACTCGGCTAAATATGTATATGCTATCAAACGAACCATTTTGAGCCGATTTATGACAATTTAACCAATTTTTGGTTGCAAACTTTTGATCACTACTGTAGAACAACTCACACTAAGAAGAATAACAGCAAGTCCCAGCGGATGAACAGGAAAAACCGCGAAACCAACTGAAGCCGCGCTCATTAAGAATGGACAGAACATTGCGTCGAACATGTATCTCAACGCTTTATCTTTATCGGAATATAATATAGGCTCGTCAAATAAATCATCTTCAGCAGTTTTATATCTGCAAAAAAACATTAATTGTGAAATACAAGTGCAAAATGAAACTAACTTATTAGCTACAACAATGCAAGCAATCCCGGAAGCTAATTGTAGTCCAGCGATTACACCAACCACAATCTGAAAAATCACAGTTCCTGTTTGTCTGCCTTACTTTAATGTACCTTGAAGACTATTGGCAAATCCATTTTTTTCAACATTGCGCTTTTCTTATTTCAGATTTCTTGCTGAGAAAAAAAATGAAAACTGATTTCTATTCATCGTTTTTATAGATAAAACGTGATGACGTGGAATTTGAAGAGTTTTTTTAATGTTCAGTTTTTGAAACGTGGATTTGTTTAGAAGAAAAAATTCCGATCCGATTACTTTTTGAGATTTACGAATGTCTGATTCTCTCATTTGTACTCACTATTTTTTATGATAGATCGAAAAAAATGCATTTTTGAGATAGAAATAGAAAACATGAACAGACAATATAACGTTTCACAAAAAATTCCAAAAAATAAAAATTACATCACGGTGAAGTCTAAAAATGTACAAATTTTAAGAAAAAGTTGAGTCCATGAGTCTGCAGTTTTTTCAGTGCTGTAAATTTTTTTGTGAATATCCGCTTTTCTCCGAATTATACTTCAAAAAAAAACTTTCAAAAACATAGACATTCTATTTTCCAGATTTTTCTCTGCGTTTTGGTTGGTTAGACTTCTTTAACTTTACTAAACATTTTCGGATCCAAGTTTTTCCAAAAAAAAAAAAAAACAATTTAATTTTGTAACCAATTTTTTCTAGAACGTATTTTTTGTAGTTTCAATATCCGGAGAAAACAAATAAAAATATGGAAAGCATAAAACTAGAAACTACAAAGATAAACCACATCAATTTAGAAAACCAATACATTTATTCAAAAAGTACGGGTGCGTGATCCTCTCGGGGAAAAAAAAGCAAGCGTGTCGCAAGGCTTTTCCCTTGTCGCAAGCTTGCGGCAGTTTGTCGCAAACTTGCGACACATTTTTTCTGGCGCAAGGGTGTCGCAAGCCGTGCAGTAGTTTTGCTTCCGAATGTCGCAAGTTTGCGACAAACTGTCGCAAGCTTGCCGATTTTTCTCCGAGCTGTAAATGTTCCACCACCGCTTCCCGAGTTGGACTTGCTGGAAAAATTTCAAAAATATCAAAGATGCATAACAAATCAACTCACAAAGTTTGATCAGCGTTCACTAGTCTTATCAAAAAAAAAAAAGAAAATTTCCACAACGAATTAGAGGAGATAGCAAACAGTAGCAATTTTTAAAACCGTGATAACTCGGTTCAAAATTGTCCGTTTGGCGCCATAATTAGCACAGTTGAGCTCGAAAAAATCAGTAATGAGGACCAGTGTTCGTGGAACTATATCAGAAAAAATGAAATCTGAACTGTTTTCTGGGAATTTTCAATCTTTGAAAAAAATCCCTAGAGACTTTGACAAAAGTTTTTCAATTCAAAAACGTCCGGCAAATCTTGAAGCGGACTAGACCCGATTCTTATTGAGACCAGAAAAATACTGAACACAAAAAAAATTTCCTGAATCGGGTCCAAAAATCGGACTTTTTTGGTTGGACCCGTCTTAGGGACACCTTTTGTGTACATGGGTTCAACTTTTCTGGTCCCGATTCGGTGAGGTTTTTAGAAGTTATAATAATTTTTTTCGAAAAATTGTATCGATTTTTATTCTCGAACGAACAAAAACTTTCGGTCACTACTTTATACATTAGTGTCCTTAAACGTTGAAAATAAGTAGATCTCCTGATTTTTCCCGAACCTATAGTTCTCATCCATGTACCGTATTCCCAACTCACCCTAAAAGCAAGTGGCAAATCAATTTTTTCCATCATCGCACGTTTCTTTTTTTCAAAGTTTTTCTTCAACAAAAATGAACTAGTTATACCTTTCCAGCTATTTTATACAAAAAAATTTGATGACGTGAAAAAAAACGGTTCTTTTCCAAATTGACTAAACGTGTTCTCATTTTCTATTTTGAAAAAATTAATCGAAAATTGAAATTAGACCATTTTTCAATTCAAAGAATGATAGAAACCGATTGTCCTACCTGTAGTAAGTGAAACAAAATCTTGCACTTCTAAATGTTGCTCTTCAGAATATCCAAAAAGCAATTCTCGTGATGCTCGTCTAACATCTGAACTACAAGACTCGGCAATTACACCCTTCAACTCGCTGTTGATCCCGGATTATGGTAGAATTCCAGTCATTAAAGGAGATTTGACGTGGATCAGTCCAAATATCTTGGTAAACCTTTGGCTTCTCTAAAAAAAAAATTTTTTAACTATAACTTTTCAGGCGTCTCTTAAAGAATACGTTGCTCTCACTCGCCCAGCCTCGATTCGAATTTGCAATGGAAGTGTTTACGAGGCCCACCATCTCAAAGACATTGTTGTGAAGCAGCAGAAGTCAGTCGGCGGGAATCTGGGAATCCCTCCAACAGGATTCGTTGTTACTCCGGACGATGAGATTCATATCTTTTCGAAGAAGTCGGAAGTAATCTCACATGATGCGCTTGGAATTCGTCATCTATCGGCGTCGAATTATGAGAAGTCGAAGAGTGAAAGATTTGCCGGATCAATGTCCGGGAGATGTATGTATGTGGTACCATTTGCTATGGGACCTATTGGTGGGAAATATACACAGTATGGTGTGCAATTGACCGATGATCCGATCTTTGTGTTGAACTTGAGAAGTTCCTTCAGGTAGGTCGGTTAACCTCTGGCCGGGCTTATGCAGAACGTTACGAAATCCCGAAAGTTGGAAATGATGACGTTCTTCTGAAATTTCAGATTTTTTTGAAATGTTGATGGAAAATCTATTAGTCTCATTCAGTTTTGGATCAATTTACAATTTTCAGTTTTTTTTATTCCGGTAAACTGTGTCACTTCAAAGGTTCCAAAAAGTTTCAAAAAAAATCTGAACCAATTTTTTCCGATTTTTTGGAACAAAACAGAGGTTTCCTTAGGTTCCGCCCAAGCCTGCTCGAAACTCAAAATTTTCCGAGATTCCCCTACTGGATTGATATTTCAGAGTCTCCTCATCTGTCTGGGATGCAATTGCCTACACATCCAACTCAAAAGTCATCCGCTCAATCCACTCAATCGGCCTTCCACGCCCGGTGATTCGCAAGACTCCTGCTCCGGAAAACTCGAACCCAAATGGCAATTTCATCGTTGTCCGAAACGATGAAAATGAAATCTGGCAGTTTGGAAGTGGATTCGGCAGAGATGTCGAGAAGTTCGATAGATTCTTCGGTGTCACCTATTCGAACTGCTTGGGGTTCCGCAATGGGTGGATTGCGTTGGGTGCGCAGGTTTTGAGAGTTACTAGTGAGTTTGGAAAGAGGGTTATGTCAGGAAAAATGTGATTTTTTTAGATCCAAAGAATGAGGTTTTACACGTGGTATTTGCATCAATGGAAGAGTTGGAACCAATGGAGTTGGCTGGGTGGAAGGTAAGTAAAATCTATCTTTATATATATTTTATCCTATGAAACAATTTTCCGGAATTCATTGTTTCAAAATGAATACAAGTATTTTTTATAATTTTTTTCCTAGTATTGGACTATGTGTGCATTGTGAATATGTGTAGATTTTAGAAAACCAAAAACATTATCAGTCAAATTTTGAAGTTTCCTGATCTGAATCATCTAATCAAATACTATTTGTCCTCAATACTTCTAAAACAGAAGCCAGATATTGAAGAGTGCGTTTTGTAACCTTTAGTTGAGTTGTGTTCCTATTTTCTATGATACGGTACTCAGCCCAACGTGCACATCAGAATACCTATTCTCAGCATAATTTTGAGAAAAAAACTACATTATACAAAACGGAAGTCTATTTTTACTCTCTCTCTTATATATACGCCTCTAAGCCTTAATAAGGATGTTTTCCTTATAACAACTTTAAAATCATCTGTTTTCAGTTCGAAACCCTTACCAAAGGTACAACATGGCTTCACCAACACGACGGAAAACTATTTGCCATCACTCCAGAAAACGACGAAATGGAGCATGTCGCCAAACCTGGAAATTCTGCGCACCTTCTCTCTGCCAAACCGGACGACTATGAAATCTTTTCGGCCAATCCGCAAGAAACCAACTGGGCTCGTGATCTTCCCGAAATCTCGGCCATCATCTTTGCCAATCGTCGCACTGACCAAATGCCAATCGCCATTGAGACCAACACGTGGCAAGAGGGTGTGGTGTTGGCGGCGGGTGGCCGTTCTGTCAACAAGACCACTACTCTTCTCGAACACACACCAATGTCCACCATGCGCGGCAAAGTTGCCTATCAGTTTAACGATTTTGTCACTCATTGGTTGCAAGTTCATGGAGTAGCTCAATCGACTTCGATATTTTTGGTGAACTTGGCGCAAGAAAATGGAGAAGGCGCCAAATTGTGGCCAGGTGGCAAAGAGAATTCCAGAATTTTCGAGTGGATTTTCACAAGGTAAGAACTCACCTGAACCTCTCAATTCATTTTGTTTTCATTTCAGATGTAAGGCTCGCACTGATCTCACGAATATCATCCAAACACCAATTGGCAAATTGCCCAAAACTTTGAACTTGGAAGGATTGACTGGAGTTAATATGGAAGCGTTAGTAACTATCGAAGTTAGATTTTGGTTGGAGGAATTGGCCAAAATGGGCGCGTTTTTCAATTGTCAAATGGGTGCGACTCGTCCAAAACAGATTGATCAAATATTGTCGGATTTATCGTCAAAGTTGTAGATTTCAATGAAAATTTTACTTATTCTTTGAACTGATTTAGCTCTACCGAAACATCTCGATCGAAATAATTATAAAAAATTTTATAATTGTCTTCATTTGAAAAAATGACAGATCTATCTGTCTTATTTTGACCTCAAAGATGATCATGAACTGACACGAAATTTTTTTTATTTGATATCGAAGATTTTGCTCGATAATTCCAGGTGTTAATCTAGCCTTAAAGATTTGGAACAGTTGATCTGAGAAGTCTGAGAAAAAAATCACAAATAATTATATTTTCGATCATTATTTCGGTCTGCGTTGTTGAGTCTCCGCATTTTCTCACAATTTTCAGACATTTTATTCAAGACACGACATTAATTTTGTTCAGTAAAATGAATTTTCGCTTGATTTTTAATTTTTCTTCCATATGTTCAAACTTTTTTTTATAAATAATAACAATTCAAAAAAAAATCAGTTTTGAGATGTTTTGTTGAGCAGAATTGGACGAGCTTTGGCGTAGAAGTTGTCCCGTGACAGATAGCAACCGCACATTCGGCGATAACCCTGAAAATTGATATTTGTTATGTTTTTTCAAAAAAATTTTAAAAAATAACTCGAATTGTCCGAGAGAACTACACAAGTAGTAGGGACGAGAAACACAACTTTTCGGACGAACTTTTTCTAGTCCCTAAATATTTTATTTTCTTTTTTTTCGAGTTTTCCACGTTTTTCCATTTTAAATCTGGTTTTTTGTTTCGAAACGAAAATTCTCAACTTGAGTAAGTTGCTTAAAGTTGGTATGATTTGTTTTCGTTAGTTTTACTCATCTCAACCTCCTATATTTGCTTCAGGAACCAGTTTTCTCACCTCAAATCCTGTTCTAGAATGAAGTACCCGGAAATTATCAATAAAAATCACGGAACCAGGTTTTAACGCAATTTCTGTGGCATATTTCGAATCGTGACAGAGTTTAGAGAAGCTCTCATAAGCTTCGTAAAACTTCAGTGCGGATATCGCGTCGTTTTCGGAGCCAGATAGGCAGTTAAACGGTGCACGATCATATGGATTGAATCTGAAAATCAATGTAAAAATTTGCGGATTAAATTTATACTCACCTAATCTGTTTGATATTTCGAGCCGAATCCACTTCAATCACCGGTTTCTCCTCACTCAAGCTATAAATAGAAGAACCTGGTGGATTTCCTTCCAAATAGTGATGAGAAATTTTGAAAGAGCTCAGAATATCGAAATGCTCTTTGGATAAATCTTTAGCACAGCGCCAGGAATCCACCAAAACAGTTTTTCCACCTTTCTCGGCCGGTTGTAGGCAATGGAAGACTTGAATCCCTGGTGTTTGATTGAAATATGTCCCATCAGTGTGTGGACCAATTCCATCGTTACCATACGCAGTGTCTTCATAAGCAGGTTCATCCTGAAATCATACCATTATTGAAAAAGGAGAACATGTTACTAACCTTGGTTGCGATGTTACTAAAACTCCAAAATTTCCCAAAAAACGTGTCATGAACTGGCACAAGACTCTTACATAGCTCTTCAGTCGCTTCTGCACTATGCTCGATTCCCTCAACAATAACAACACCATATTTCGCAAAAGATTTTGCGAAATCTGAGAACACCTGAGAGCTTCTCGGAATTTGAGGCAACGTAAAATCCCACAAAGTCACCCAATCCTCGTTCATCTTTGATTTTATTGATCGACTCAACAAGCTATTTATCTCAAAACTTGATTCATGTCCATCAATCCACTTCACAGTTAGCGAATCTTTCGAATTTTCAATATTCTTAATAATCGCTCTACTGAACATTTGTGTTCCATTAGCTTTTCGTTGATGAGTCGGCGAGTTGTAGCATTTTTCAGACATGCAATGATCACGTAACCAGACGAGTGGAAGAATCAGCGATTTTTCAGGCAATCCATTAGTTTGATACTTCAGCTCGATTGAATCATTTTTCGATAAAATATTGCGGAACTGCCAGCCAATTAGAGTTGAGAAACGACGATGAGACATTCTAGGAAAAATAAAAAAAAGGTTTATTCGGTTGATTGTGTATTGATAAAAGTGTTGTGTTGTAAGAAATGATAAGACGAATAGGTTAATGTTTGAGTTTTGGAGTTAAAACTTTTCTCCTAACTGGAATAATATCTACAAAAATAGATGAACCATAATATGGAATTGGTACGATCTGATGTTAATATTTTTCAATAAATCGATGTAGGTTTTTTAACCTGAAAAAATGAGACAAAAACCTCAAACCTATGGGAAAACAACAATTCTGCGGGAGAAATCGCTGCATTTGTGACAGAAGAAATTTTTATTTTCACAGTTCTTTAAAACCTATGGGATCCGAAATATTTGGAGAATTCTAAATATTCGCACAATGAATACTATTCACCTCAGAATTAGGCTTCCGAACATTTGACCTTTACCTCGACAACGTTTGTGCTCAGTTTTTTATTGTTCTGTTTAACATTACTTTTTCAAAACTGAGTATTTTTTCAGATATAATAAGTCTCAAAAAATACGATGATTGTCCAAAAATGCTAAAATATACCTCCCCAGAACTATTTCGTTTGTTAAAACGAAAAATGATGACAAAACAACTGATCATTGATCCCAAAAAATGATGCATATTTGTTCTCATGTAGCCTACGTGACTTTCTGAACGAAATCGATAGTACACTAATACGTGACTTTGACAACTTTTTTTGCAACATATCTTCATATAAATACACCCGTCGTAGTCTCATATATTTAAGAGTAAAAAATTTTCACTTATCATTCAACAAGCCTTTATCATTCTCTGAAGTTTGTTCACTTATTGACCTGTTGTTTACAATTCTTCATTCTCATGATTTCTCAAACCTTCTACATATTTACACCAAAGAACTAAATATGTTCAAAAAACGAAAAAAAAGAAGTATTTTTTTCTCTGCGTCTTCTCTCTTTTCTTCTCATGCACTCTATTTTTTTGCTACGGGCGGTTATTTGTTAGTTTCTGTTTCATTTCCGTCATTCTCAATTTTTGCAGAATGTTGGGATGTGCTAAAAGAGCAGGAAGTTCATCGATTATGAGGATATCTATTAGAAAATTCGACCCATTGGAGGCGAAAATGGCGCAGAAGAGAGTGAGTTTTTATTGATTTCTGAAGAAAAAAAAGTTTGAATGAAACTTGAAAGTGGAAGCAAATTACTGGGTTTCTGCAAACTATAAATAAAAAAAAGCCATTTTTCTAATCGAGCTCAAACTTTTAACAGAACAAAAATTAAAAAAAAACGAAATAGAAACAATTTTGAATAAAACGAGAAATAGCGTGAACCAAAATATTGTCAACGACAAACATTGACACTGTTACAGCAACAGTTTTAGCCACGCCAATGCAGGGAAGCTTGAAAATTCAAATTTACAGTCTGTGTTCATAAACAAATAAAAATGATGTGAAAACGTTTGTCCGGATTTTCAATTTTAGAGCAAAAAATTATCTGATGAAAAAGCCAAAACTTTTAAAGCCAGAACTGAATGTTTGTTTCAGAAAAAAGAAAGCTTAAGTCTAGGCAAGTTACTAATTAGTTGATAACTTTACGATGCTCCTGCAGGTGGAAAAAAACACTTTCCGTGAGATACCTATTTTTTCAGTTTATGAGAAAACTGAAAAATTTTGTCTGTATACGAATGACTCCATAATTTCATGGAATATTTTAGTGCCGAAAACTAAGAACGAAGTAAAACTCATATAAGCTGTTGGAACATTCAGTTTCTCACCAAAATCTCTTAAATATTTCGTAAATAGAACAGTAAAACTTGTTTTTATTTCGAATAGTGTTCAGAAAGCAACATTTTGTAAACTGTTTTATATAAAAAATTTGTGATGAAAACTTTATCCAAGATTTACCGCAGTACGTCCATTCGCGTGATCAAAATTTCGATATTCATTTCAAATTCATATAGATATTTCCAAACAGTAAATTTTTTGAGCTTTAGTTTTATTTTCAATATTTTTCATGTGTCAATAACATATCACAAATAGTTTATCATTTTTTTAAATCAGTATTTACAGTTTTTATAAAAAGTAAAACACTAAAAATTGTTTCACTTATTGAAGCTATAAACATTTTTTTTCAAAAAGTTAGGTTATTTTTTTAAAAGCTACCAAAAAAAATCATCGTCACAACACATTGTTTCAGGCTGAAATGCAACAAGCCCAGCAGCAACAACAACAACTCGAATCGTCGGACCAAGTCTCTTCTCCATCTTCCGATGCTCAAAAAACTATGTATGCCACAAAGTCGGACTTCAAACAGACTATTGTTGATACGAGATTCCAAGGCGCCGCCGATGCTGAAAGTGGACAAATCCCAACTCGAATGCAAAGACGCTTCTTGGTCATCACCAAATTGTATCCGACTGTTGATGATATTCCACAATATGTTCAGTGAGTATGTTTTTTTTGACTGAAAAAAGACAATTTCAAAGTTTATTGATAATTCGATTAGCGTTTACCTCAAAACACACTTAGTTAGTGTTATCACAAATAAAAAAAACCAAGTGCTTCCAGTTTTATTTTTCACATTTATCAAATAGTCGTCTAGCGGGCTGCCAAAAACAGTAAAAATATTTTTTTTTAATACTACAGTTATTCAGTGAATTTGATTCTTTAGAACTGTTCAAAAATTGCCTTATGTTTAGATAACTATAATTTCAAATTTACAATTTTTCAGTAATGGAACTATGAATCGCATGCACGATCGTATGCGAGCCGTCTATATCATCACCGCTTCGTTCTTCTTTTTCTCCACATTTTACATTGCTGAAAGATCGATGGCCGCCAAAATTAGCAGAGATCGAGATGCCGGAGTTGTAGTCACCAAAATGTAAATGAGCATTTTCCAGGAAAAATGTGTTTTTTTCTTTATTTTTTACGGTTTCAGATAGGGTGTATTATACTGATTTTTAACAAAGAGTTCAATCATGATAGTGTATGTCGTTCCTTATTTACAATATCCGTTCAATCGGTCTTGTTATTCCTTGATTTTTTTTCCGTTGTTTGAATGCTAAAACCCAATTTTTTGCAGATGGGCATTTTCAGAAAGGCTTTGATGAATGTGGCAGGAGTCAAAGAAGAGGAGCCCAAAAAAGGAAGTTATGAATGGAAAAAGGATCACTTATCACCTGAACAAATGGCAAGAACCATGGATAATGCGGAGAAGTATAGCGGGGTGAGTTCTGGAACCTGGGAATTCAGAAATTGGTCAAGATTTGGAGCTTTTTAATAGTGAATTTATCTCCCGAAACTTCGAGAAGTGAAATAACCAGAGATAATAATGAAATTCAGATCCCGGCCATCCCTGTAGACATTGGATATCACGGCGGTAAGAATGTACAAGGAACACAGCAGACTGGATTCTTCTCGAATGCCGCTAGTAATCCGGGAGTGATTGTTGGAATGGGAGCCACCACTCTTGCTCTACTTGGAATGTTCAAGTGAGTTTTTAATGTTGAAGTTCAAAAATTGAAAAAGTTACTGTTTCAAGAAAAGTTTACTGAAAGTGAAATAATTCTAATTTCAAAAACTGAAGAAAGAACTATTCGCTATAGTGCTTCCTGACATTCAAGCTGAACTTCCAACGAAAAAAAAATTCTTAACCCGATTTTTTGGATTGAGACTGTTATTAGTGCTTGATTAAAGACTTGTATGACCTGCAATTAATTGCACAATTGTCTCAAATCGTTAAAACTTAGAAATTGTAATATTTTACTGTTTCTTAGAAGGCCTATTTGATTTAATGGTTTTTAATAACCGGTTTTTTTTCGTTCTTTATACTTTTCAAGCACGTAGCAAAATCACTGATTCTTAAAAATGTAGAAAATACTATACGTTATGCTGTTCCTGAATTTCAACAATAAAACTCTATTCCATTAGAGCTTGGAACCACGCACTTCATGCTTTGAACATAACTACTAAATTTTCTCGCACAAAACTTTTTAGGCTTTCCACAATTTCAATTTTGAAATTCGAATTCAAATTTAATTTTTGAAATTATTATAAATTTAACGAAAACCACAAAAATCTACAAACTATAATCTATTTGATCTTTTAATCTTGCGCGCAGTATTCCTTTTATGTTCTATCGTTCTACTGCCATCTGACGCTCGACTGATCGCTATCTATACGATTGCTTATCTTATTTTCCATAATGATATTATCATACCTTTCTCGTAGAATTATTTTATATGTAGTGTAGTTTCTACAAAAAAGTTTTTTGTAATTTCTTGAACTTTTAAAAATGATCGAAAAAATTTATGTACTATTTCAACTTAATAACTTTTCTGCCATATTTAAGTTACTAATAACCAGAAATAAAACTACAGTGATCCATGTTTCTGAAACTTGTAAAACCCATATTAGCTTCAATACTTTTCGAATTCCAAATAGATAAAAGATCCTCCCATTACGAACAAGAACTTTGATCTAACCGCCTGCCCTTCCCCCTTTTTATTTTTTCTAGTGTTTTGTGGAACATTCTAGCCAAGAGAGATTAGAGAAAAAGAGGAAACAGCGTAGTATATAAAAAGACGATGTTATTATTTACCAGATGTTTTATTGTTATTGACGTTTTTTGAACTTTCCTTCTTTTCTAAGCTCTGTAAAATGGTATTCTGGAATTTACTGTTTCATAATATGTTTTTCTGAACAAAACATTTAGGGTTATGTTTGATTATTGAGAATTGTTCCTCATTGTTGTATCAATCATTTTGTTATTTTAAAGTTTACTGTTGCAAAAAACATAGATGAACTGAGCCAAAATCACGTTTTTTTTTTATAATCGCAACTTCAGACGCGGCTCTAAAATTTTTTAACTCCTGAGTCCGTAGAAAAAATGCTCTTTGTTCTCTAGTTTGTGTTGTTGACGGAAATGTAACAAAATTATAATTTGTTTTCTGTCAAGTGCAGGATTTTTCCAGCCAAAAACACGCAACATTTTTGATGCTCACGACTTTCATTTTCACATTTTGTTTTGAACCAAAATAATAACTTTTCTCGCTAAATTTAATTTTCACTGAAAATTCAGATTTTTTGTCTGACTAGCTGTAATATGATTTTTTGTAGAATTAATAAAAAAGGTTCGTATACGTCGAGGAATATTTTTTCTAATAAAATTTCCAATTTTCAATTTAAAATCAAATAAAAATAATTGAAAAGTTTATTGGAAAAATTCCCCTTTCCACTTTCATTGTATTTCCAAAATGCGGATCCTTCAACTTCCTATTCTCCTGACTTTCATCATTCTTGCTGTCACTCCTTCGGGATACTTCAACCTAGGATTTGGGAAATAATTTTTGATTTTTTTGAAATAAAGATTGTTCATCACCAAAAAACATTTGAGCTCGAAAAGTTTCAACTTTTCTGATTTTATTGTGGTTTCTAATCGTCTTATCAAACACTATTTTTTGTTGTTTGTGTACTCCTCTCAAACTTTTCCTTCAATTTTCATCTTTTTTTGAGGTGAATGATAAAAATAGGTTTGCGACATCTGTTATTTTTCTTTTTCCTGGTCAGACTTGTCGAGAGGTGATCCCTGACCTCGGCTTATTTTTGTACTTTGAAAGGTTTCAAAGGTTTTTTTTTTTGAAAAGTACTGTAGTGCCGTGTTCAAAATTTTGTGAATTGTTTTCATCTTCTATTTTTTCTGTAATATACAAGTTGACTCTCGTTCTCAAGCAGCAATCGTCTAAAGAAAATACAGTCATAGTAGTGAAACCGAAAGTTTTTGAAATATTAAGAAAAAAAGATTTTTCAATGCAGGTAGAACTTAATGTCAACTATTTCATTTGAATATTAAACTAGTAGCTATTCAAATTACTGTAAAGTGTGAAACTATCGGGCTCTCCTAAATCGTTTTCCAACTGTAGATTTTCCAATTCGAATCGTTTGTTGTAGAAATTCTAATCTCAAAATGATTCAAAAAACACTTTCAATATTGAGCACATTATTAGATCTTCTTTTAACTTGAAAACAAAAAGCAGAATTTAAATTTTAGTGATAATTAGAGTTTCAAAAAATATACTCTTCATTTATTTGTTGATTCGAAACAAAACAAATATATAAGAAAGTTCCTTTTTGAAAACAACAAGTTCCTTTTTGAACCTTCGAATTTTATGACTTTTCTGTAACAGTAATTTTTCATCAAAAAAAATTGAAAAAAACCATATTAACCCAAAATTACCCACCATTTTCCTATCTTTCTAGATCCTCATTCCTTGGCGACAAAGTTGGTGCACAGAAAATGATGCAATACCGTATAATGGCACAATTCTTCACTGTCACCGCCTTGGTGGCTGGTGTCACTATTTTCGGTGCAACATACGAAGACGAAGAGCACAGTAAAAATTGAAATATCTTCGAAAATATTTTTTTTTTCACATCAGTTTTTTTCTTATTAGTAGTATGTACTCGGGTCCTTATCAAAATGAACTTTTTCTTTCTTATTTGTGTTTTCTCTCTCTTTTTTCGTTCGATATTAATTTCAGAATTTCAGATGTTAGGTAGTTTATCAAAATGGGTGGTGATATTGGTGTTCGTCGCCTATGTTTATCAACTTTATCAAAGGTACGTGGTCTAGATTCGGTTTTTTAGGTCATAAGAGTTTTAGGCCGCAGAGAGCGCAGACACACGTGGATGGAACTGTTGAGCTAGGTTGGGAAGGAGTTGAACATGCATTCAGGTTAGTTTTGGCTGGACCAATATTGTTAGGAATATCTTCCCGTGAAAATACTATTTCAAAGTTTCGATATATTTCTTTCTGAAATACTTTGTCAATTTTATCAGCGTAAAAGTTTCAACAGTCCATTGACAATCAAGAACAAACTTACCAGTTTCACTCATTTGATAATGGAATCATATAATCCAAAACATCATAATAAATTCGCATAGGTCTACGTATATCTACATTCACTTCTGATGGGGCCCAATTTATCAATTCAAAAAAGTTTTACACTTTTTATCACTGTTTCAAAATTTTGGTAAAATTTTAAATCTAGAAATCCAGTTTGATAACTTTTTCCACAATGTATCGAGACAAATAATTCTGAATGGATGGCATAAATAAAATTCCACTGTAGTCATATGAATTATTTCCCCACAGGGCAAAATTCAAACAATAACACATAACCATTTCAATATCCTGTTTTTCCTGATGTTAAATAAGATTGAATTGAATTTTTGACAACTCCACAATTGACTTACGAAAAACAGAAACCTTGTTTGTGAATAATTAGTTTTGAAGTTTCATTTCTAATTTCAGACAATACAAAGCATCATCGAAAACAAATGGAAAATGGTTATATTTTGTTATTTGAGATTTTATTTTATTATTTGAGATTTAGAATCACTAACAAGGGAGGTTCAACTACTCCCCATCTTAACTTTTGACGAAATTCCGTATACTTACTAATTGGGACCTCCTGATCAAAAAAGTGTGATTAACTTTTTTCTTTCGGCACTGTGATAAAAGTCATGGCTCGAAAAGTTCGCTAAATTACTTCGCAAAAAGAACAAAAATAACATAAACTTAAAAACGTGAACATTCTGTTTTTTTTTTGTATTTTATAAAGAAGTTTTATTAGTGTTGAAACCATAAGATTTTCAAACTTTTCAGAGAATCGAAGGAAAAATGTTAAAAACGGACCGTTGATAAGGGGGTTCGAATTACTAGGTAAACAAAATTTCGTTGACAGTTAAGATGGGGAGTAGTTGAACCTCCCTTGTAAGCATAGCTGACGGTGGGGATGATTTGTAGCGTAATTTTTTTTTTTTTTTGAAAACAAATATCCACAGTGCCACTTTTTATGGCGGAAAAGCAAAGTAAAATGTTAGCTTTTGCATAACCACGTTTGTACTATAGTTGGACATCGACTCAAATCGACTTACGAAACTTTTTACCGTTTTCACCAAAAACGTGAACATCGTCGCTTGCCAGTCAAGTAAAGTTGTCAAAAACTATATGATTAGGAAACTCTCGCTTTTTTCACATAGCTGTAGGTCACGATTTTCACGTTTTTGGTGAAAACGGTCAAAAAGTTTCGTAAGTCGATTTGAGTCGATGTCCAACTATAGTTTGTACAAGTGGCTAGCTTTTGTAATTGTCAAGAAGAAGTCCCGAGTTCCGGTTTCGTAATCACACATTTTCCAAAAAAAAAAAAATTTTTAGACGAAATTCACATTGCCAAAAGTTTTTGTTTCTCAGCTATGTCGCTGCTGCCTGATTGAAACCTGAAATTGATGGAAAACACAATTTTTCAAGTTTATTGTTAAAATTTACACTTAATATTGAATTGAAAAGTTAGAAGTTAATTGTAAGAGAAAAAGGTTTGTAAAAGCCAAAAAGTGAACGGCCATTGGAAAAATCGATTTGGCTGAAATTTTTTTTATTGAAAGCACTATGTGTGTACAGCACACCACACATGTTTTTTGGCGAAAAAACTTTTCACCCCCCTGGGGGGAAGGTGTGAAGATGTGAAGTGCTAAAACTTCAAAAAATCATAACTTTGCTCTCCGTGAATATTTTTTTATGAATAAGAGACCATTGTCAAGCAAATTTTGAGGCGAACAATTTTTCTCTTGACGGAAAAATTTTATCTCTTCATCTAACCCTATTTTTAACAAAATCAGATCTAAAAATCATGATTTTCGTATCTTAGAAAACACGAGCCCGGGTTGTAACCTTTTTTTAAAAGATTTCTAGTGCTTTTTTACATATAACACAAATTTTCTTGAAAGAATTTAGGACACCTTAGTTTACGAAAAAACGGTTCAAAACCTCCCACATGCAAAAATGCAACTTTAAATTGTCATAGTGGGTCTCAAAATCGATGAAATGTCTTCAAATTTTCACAAACAACATACAAACGCAATCCAAATCGATTCCCGAATTAACAGAATTTTTTGAAAAAAAAAATTTTTTTCAAAAAATTCTGTAATTTTGGGGATCGTTTAGCATTGTTTCAATATATCGTTTGTAAAAATTTGAAGCGATTTCATCAATTTTGAGACACTATACGACAATTTTAAGTTGCATTTTTGCATGTGGGAAGTTTTTAAAGGTCGACTGCACTTTCACTTCTGAAAGAGCTGTGCATTTTTGCGTGTTTTTTACTGTTCTGGTTGTGTGTACGCAGACAAGGCATTTTTTTCGAAAATCAATGTGTGCGGTAGAGCACGCTTGCTCGCGGTGATGGCTCCGCTGATTTTTTTGTTTTCCCTTTTTTACTGACGCGTCCATTCAAATCTGAATTTTTTTTCTCATACGGATTGGGAATCACAAAACTGAAACAAAGAGAATGAGCAAAACTTGTAGTGATAATGCAGTCGCCCTTTAACCGTTTTTTTCGTAATGTAAAAAGGCACTAGAAACCTTTTAAAAAGGGTTAGAACCCGGGCTCGTGTTTTCTATTATACGAAAAGCATGATTTTCAGATCTGATTTTGTTAAAAATAGGGTTAGACGAAGAGATAAAATTTTTTCGTCAACCTGAGAGTTGTTCGCCTTGAAATTTGCTTAAAAATAATTTTTTAATCATCAGAAAACATTCACTGAGAACAAAGTTATGATTTTTTGAAGTTTTAGCATTTTTCATCTTCACCACCTCCCTCCAGGGGGGTGAAAAGTTTTTTCGCCAAAAAAACATGTGGTGTACTGTACACACATAGGGCTTTCAATAAAAAAAATTTCAACCAAATCGATTTTTTCAATGGCCGTGAGAAATATAAGAAAAATTCATGTTTTTACAAAAAGTCTCTCTTAATACCTAGAGGCTTGTTTTTTTTTTAAATTTACTGTTTCAATGTCATGATGAGAAATATTATTTATGTCCATTTTAGTGATATTATTGATTTGACTCCTTTACCATTATCCACAATTCACAAAAAAATTTCGCTTTATCTATCTATCGTTCGAAAACAGCAGTTTACATATCATCGTTTACATATCATCAACTAAAGTTTTTCAAACAAAAGATTCTACCCTGAAACAGTAATAGAATGAAATTTCAAAACCAAGAACTTCCTATTTTCAGACAAAATCTAGACGAAAACTGGGAACGATCGGGTGGCGCATTTGTTGTATATTCAAAAGGTAAAAAAGTTGTGGATATTTGGGGAGGATACGCCGATAGAGAAAGTGGAAGATTATGGACAAAGGACACGTTGAGTGTTGCTTTTTCATGCTCGAAGGTTAGTTTTTATTTTCAAATATGTACATACATAATAATTCAAATTCAATAGTTCCTCATTTTTTTCTGATAAAGGATGCAAGTTTAGTTATATAATATTTTGTTAATATTTTCTCTAATAAGTTCTCTGAAACGGTAGTATCAAATCGAACAGGACCAGATATTAAAAAAAAAAAAACCTAAAAACCATACCTGGATAAGTGTTTCGTTTAGTACAGTATTCAACTCAATAGTTTACAAAAATATTCATATGAGTTGACAGTTGAGAAGTATTTTTCGGGGGTTTCATGCATTACATCAGACAGTAATATATATGAAAAATGTTTTAAATTTTTTTGTCCTAATGCTTCTATAACCTTGTTCAATTCCAGGCAGTTGGTGCTCTCGTTATTGCTAAACTAGTCGATTCAGGAAAAGTGCAATATGATGACTTTGTCTCTAAATTCTGGCCGGGTTTTGAAAAACACGGAAAAGCCAATGTTACTGTTAGATGGTTGATCACACATAAGGTATCTAGATACATTTTTTCGAAACAAATCAAAATTATCCAAACAATTCAGGCGGGTCTAGCTTACACTGATCATCCAATCGATTTCGAATCTGCGAAACACCCAGAAACTATTGATCGGATTTTTGAAGAGCAAAAGCCAAACTGGCCACCAGGAACCGAAGGTGGATATCATACAATCACTCATGGATGGTTAGTAGATGCATTGGTTCGGAAAATTGATGGTAGAACTGTTGGAAAGTTTTTCAAAGAAGAAATCGCTGACAAATTTGGTAGATTTTTTTTGTTGAAAAAAATCATAAAATCAAATTTTGTTTTCATTGTGCAGATATCGATTTTCATTTGGGACTCCCGATTTCGGAGCAATTCCGAGTTGCTCGCCTTCAAAATCCGACACTGTGGAATGTGATCGAAGAGATTGCTTATTCACCGGGTGATTTTAATCTGAAAAGATTGGTGGTTGACAGAATCCAGAATGGGACATGGAGCAAAACGACAAAAACAACCCCTTGGATTCGATTTGTTGAGGTATGCGTTGAGAGAGATATATAAAAGACCTAAATCCCGCAAGAGATTTGGTCAGTTGGCACAAGAAAGATAATCTAAGAATGAATTAGAAAAATTTTTTTCAATCAGACAAATTGAGACTCGAAGCATTGATACCATTAACAAAATGTTTAAATGAATCACAACTAGATTTTTCCGGGATTAGATTAGCTATTTTATTCCAGTTATTCGAAAAGTAATCAAAACTATTGTCAGGCAGAATTTCAAACAAATTAATAAACTACTGTTCCAAAATATCTATATATTATTTTGAATATGGCATACCTGATTCTTGAAGTTCTCACGAAACGTCAAACGTTGAAAGTTGACGATTGTCACATCTGTTGTATCAATTTTTTTCAGTTTCCAGAAACAAGTTCGAATTAAAAATTACAGTTTCAACGTATTTCTAAAAGTTATCAAATAATTGTGTTACTAATGAATGCTGTGTTTTGAACTTTGCAATTAACGTGAGTTTTTAGGCAATGAGTCTCAACGATCCTGATCTTCATCGTCTCGAGCAATCCGCAGTTCTTGGAATTGGCACAGCTCGAGCATTGGCAAACATTTTTGAACTAACCAGATCCGGCAAAATCGTCTCCGAATCCACTCTCAAACAAATGTTCAACGATGAATATGAAACAAGAACTGATGTTGTAACCGGGGTCACATCTCAAAGAGGCCAAGGATTCATGTTGAACAAGTATCAGAAAAATGGGGTATAATTGCCAGAAGTCAAGAATTGACCTAGTAATTCTGGAATTTCAGAAAATCGCTAAACTCTTTGGTCATCCTGGTTATGGTGGTCAAAACGTCCGTATCGATTTCGAGAATGAAATCGTGGTTGGTTATTTGAGCAACGGGTTGAAAGTAGGACTTGGAGATACTGCTAGAACCTATAAAAGACTTTTAGCTAGCGTTTATGATGTGGTTTGGTAAGGAATAACTTTTGATGTTTTAAAAAGAATTGTCTGTTATTTTTTCGGTGTTCATGAACTCTTCCGCAAAATTGGGATTTTATTACAATCTGAGAACATGCAAGTCCACTGTTTCAGAATGATATGTTGTTGAAAAATCAATTGGTTAACCAGTGCAATTTCATTTTGATAGTTAAACTGATCTGTTTGAATTTTGAACGAACAATTCTTGACTAAAAACGTACAAGATTCTGAATTCAATCAAACTTTGAAAACTTTTCTTCCAAAAGATCTCAAATGAATCAAAAAATGAACTCTGAAATTTATTCTACTATTTTTTCCATTTTTTACTGTTTCAAAGTTCTAAAAACTTCCCATATTGTATATCCAATGCTTCCGTAATATGTAGTGAATTAGAGAAAAAATTAATTCAAGGAAATGTTTTACTAATAAAAATTTCATAAACCCGATTTTCTGTTATACATAACTGCTTGGCATCGACAAATACAAATTTCATGTGATAATGTTTTTTTTTTGAACACTGCGAGTTGATAACCATATTTTTTCGGAATTCATTATCACTATTTCTACTCCATATTAAGACATTGGTGAATCCCAGTTCGACACTACTATCCTAGCAAAAAAAAATGAGCCATTGGAACTCGATGAGAGACTGAAGAGTAAATGCTCGAGTGGAGATATTTCGACCACAAGAAAAGAATATTGCAAATATTGTATTACCGTAGTCTGGCATTTTTACTTTTCTCGGAAAGTCTTAGTTTGAAAAAAAAACTTTTCTTGACCAGAAATTAGCCTCACTCGCAATATTATTAAATTTTCTTTCTGTTCCAAAGTTTCCATAGATTCATGAGATCAACTCACAATTTCGATGGTCCTAAATCAAAATCATCAACATTTTATGTATTCAAAACTCTCTAAGTAAAAACTACTATACCCGCACAAATCGAAATCTTCATTACTGTAATTTTTGAAAACTGAAGCAATTTTACATATTTCACCTTGGCAATTTTTACTGTTTCAAACACTTTACAAGTTCATGATACCGTTTTAGAAATTTGATGAATATATTCCATTTACTTTTTAGAGTCGTGAATATCAACAAATTCGTATAAAATTTTGAAGATAAGAAATGCAATTTTGAAACCAGAAACCACAATTCTGATAATACATAGACCAGAAAAAAGGCTCCCAAAACTAAGCGTGAAAATTTTTTATCACTGTTTCGAAACATTTGTTTGATTCTGTTTGAGTAACTTGAGAATTATAGACCAACTATTATTCTAAAATTCAACTCGAAAAAAAATGGTAGACATGGTTTTTTTCCTATTCATACCCGGTGTTATAACTGGAAAATTTTACGTATATCAAACATTAATCACATTTTCATTTTTTACTGTTTCACCTTACAATCTCATGGTTTTTCTCTTTGCAAATTCGATATGAAACCATCGGTTTTACGAATGTTTTCTCGTTTCTTTTTTTTCTGTTTTCATACATGAAAATATATCAAATAATGTTCAAAGTCTATCGTTTAGATTTATATATGTATGTACACTTCTTCAGATTCCGGTGGGACTTCGACTTTTATGTAATAAAATTTCGAGCACTTTGAACAATCAAAACATTTCTGAAATCCATTTGGTAAACTCTGGAATCTTCTCTGTTTCGAAAAACTAGCATAAGAATTTTGAAAGTAAGAAATGTAATAAAAATGAACTTCTTCCGTTCTCAACTGGACAGTACAGAGAAAAAACAACTCTAAACTAAACCGTAAAAATTATCTACCACTGTGTCAAAATAATTTTTAAATTCTGTACGACAAAATTTTGCTCAAAAGGAAAACGAAAGAAAAACACCTTTTTTCATGAACACACATTTACTGTTTCTATTCACAACATTTCGACTCTTGTTTCTTACTTAAATTTTTCAGTCTGAGAATTTTCTGGGGGTTGTTCAGAATTGTAGTTAAAAATTGAAAATATGCTCAAAAATCGGTTCAAAAAATCAATAGAGTACGTGCTTCGGATGGTTGAAGGGGTCAAAGTTAACGATTGAATGAGCTATTGAAGAAGAAATATAATTATTGATAAATTCAAGACGATATCAATGTAACAAAACAGTAGCGTTCCGAGCTTTTTGAAATGGACATAGGAGACCCAGCGGTAAGTAAACCCCAATTCACAAAATTCAGTTTTTTCGAGCATAACTAATTAAAATTCACGACATCGATGAACATTTGTTTTATAAATTCCTTCTTTTTAACAGATTAATTAACTTTTTGCCTTGTTTTCATATAAATTAATGCGATGAAACAGTGAAATATTTGTCCGGGTCTCACTAATTCCAGAAACTCATTCCACATATTTTATTTGTTACAACTGCAACGATATGAAACATTTTATTTGAGATATATAAAGTTATCAAGCTGCAAAACATTCTTCCACAAATTTTGAAATTTTCAGCCCCACGTAGGATTGTTTTCCAGCAATGGAATGTCGTTCATTCGGATATATCATTAGATCAAAATCAATTCCCTTTGATTGAAGTTCATCTATCAGAATCGCACTATTCTGGAAATGCACATTATCATCTGCCAATCCATGCATCAAAAGAAGCCGAGTTGTTTTGAACTTTTCCAGATTTTTAGTCAAATCATTGTAACGATCAATAGTCGCATTACCCATGTATCTCTCTGTGTAAGTGGCGTCTGGAAAATCAACATGAAAATTATAAAATATTGTTTTGAGTTTGCTTACCGTAGTAGGCAAAGTTTGTGACTGGAGCAACTGATATTGCGCATTTGAAGAAATTCTGAGATGCACGTTCTACCATTGACAAAGTCGTGAAACCTCCATAAGACCAACCAAAGACAGTAATACGAGATGAGTCCAGTTGAGAATGTTCAGCTAGAATCTTTTGAATAGCAGTGATTTGATCATCCGCCTCAACGCTTCCTAGTTTTCCATAAAGAGCTGATCGATATTTCCAACCACGTCCTCCACTTCCTCTAGCATCGATACGTAGAACTGCAGCGTTTTGATTGACCGATATCATTTCTTCGAACCAAACACTATTCGATTCCACAGCTTTTTGTGTATCTGGACCAGCATAGACGTATACCAAAACTGGATATTTTTCATGTTTATAATTTGGAGATTGTGGAAGAGAAAGACGATATTCTGCTTCAAAGTCATCGTCAAGTTGAACTGTTCCGAAGGTGTGTTTTGGCAATGCAAAAGAGTTATAACGATTCTCATACTCTTCATCACGATACGTATTGGCATCTGGAAACACTTCGTGAGTCACATCCAATAAAATCGGAGAATAAGTTTTAATTTTTTCAACGAATTTGAATATGCAAAAAACTCCCGGAATCGGACAAACGTTTCAAAGTTAGCCCAATTCAGTTTTTTGAAGTTGATATGGTACAACCATCGGCACGACGTTGGACATTTGAAAAAGGATTCTCAAAAAAAAGTATTATATGAACTATGAACTACGATTTCAGGTCTGATTTTTCGAAAAAAAAATTGTCCAAAATTCAATCGCTACCACGCGGTTACTGTAGTTTTGAATTTGAGGTCAGAATAAAAGATAGGAAGTTAGACTTCTTTAAATGAAAATTAGTCGATTATGGGGTTATTTGATCCGGTGGATTCGATTCTGATACTGGAGTAAACCAAAAATGTTTAGCCTTGAAATCATGACATTATCAACAGAGCGCGTGGTACCGGGCGAATTTCGGCTTATATCGCCGATTATGAAAATTCCCGTTTCAATTACTTTATTAGATTTCTTTATGAAAATATCCTTCGATGATTAAAATAAACGTTTTCCGTTTTTTTTATTGAAGCTCATCTGAAGAAAACACGTTTCCAAGCTCCTATTTGAGTTTTGAAAAAAAAGAAAGACAAATCACTGTTTCAAATGTGTTATTGATGTTTTTTGCGAGAAAAGTCTATATTTATTTCTTCTTCGTGTTGTAAGAAAACATTTCAAAGTTCCATAAACTTTGTTTTACTTCGTTTTTTGGTGGTTCCCGAATCAGATAAATACGGGCCCAAATGTGTAGGTACTGAAACAGTATCTAATCTCCAAAAACATTTCCACTCTGATTGTTTTATAAAAAAAAGTCCGCTTTGTTCTCCATGTTATCAAATTCAGCTAAATTTAGTCTAATAAGTAAGCGTAAATAAAAAAAAAAGACTTACAAGTCGACCAATTATTTGTATCCTCAACAGTCACAAGTTTGCTTGGACCCAATCCATTGCAAATCACAACCGCCGATCGGAAATCATTTTTCATTTGAGCACTCGATGTTCGACAATCCTTGATCTGACATGTTATACATATCGGCCATTTTCCTGATCCCAATGTTATTATGAATGTGTTGATTTCTTGAGGAGAAGGTGCAGCAGATGTGAAAGAACTGGAAAATGGAAGTGGAATTCAAGGAAAAGGGTAAGTGGTCTTACAGTTGGCCAGATTCTGCGTTGAACGATGTGATTTTTTTGACATCATAACTTCCAAGGTTTTCGAATCTCGCCACAGCATTAGTAGAAGCCTGGAAAGAGAAAAATAATTAGAAAATTTATTTATAAAGCATTTTTATCATTGTTCCTCAATTGAAATCTGAAAAAATCTATTGATGCAACTTTTGATGAAATCAGTGTGAATGTTTTATTGGAGTCCCTTTTTGAGAAAAAAAATTTACACCAAAAACACATCAATGGATGCACCAATTGTTTCATAAGCGGCAAACCCTTAATCAGGTTTGGAAAAAAATCGAACTGGATCCAATTTTTCAGAAAAAAAATTTCTTGAATTGGGTACAAAAATCAACTTTTTTTGAATAGGATACGTTCCTGGACATTTTTTTTGTCTTCTTGTTCCCGATTTTTGTAACTTTTTTAAAAACTGATTCAGTAGGATTTAGAAGTCAGTTCTGAAGCAACCTCTTACTTAAATTTTGATGGATTCCAATTTTTTTTTTAAAGTTTTGTGTGAAAAAAGAAACATATATTTACTAATAAACTTAATTCTTTACGAGTTGCGAATTTTGTTTGAAAAAATTGAAAATTTTAATTTTTTCTTGAAACAGTGAAAATTTCCCTATAAAATATAAGGTTGGAATTTGAGATCGTACAAAAATAAAATATCAAATTTCACTACACTTACCCCCAGAGGGATACTTGCAATATGTTGATAGGCATTTCCTCTGACATCACGTGGAAGAATAAAATACAAACGATTTTCATAAATCTCCATTCCAGCAAAATCATCATGCATTGCCCAACGCTTCAATTTGTATTCATATCCCCATTTCAAATGACATTTCGATGATTGAAAATCGCAAAATGTGATTGAAACTTTGTTTTGGTATCGATTTGTGAAGACCACGGCCAATACTTGTTGACCACTGTATTCCAACCATTTGACAGAGTAGATGTAATGGTAGTCTCTGAAAAAAAAGAGAGCGTGACGGAGTGCAGAAAAATTAACCAGTCCGCTCATATTTCAAGTGAAAAAAATAGTACCTAGGATTTCAGAAAACGCGACTATGTGTTTTTTTAATGTTCTGAGAAGAGAATTTCCAATAAAACTCACATCGATTTTTTTCCGTTTCATTGTATTTTTTAATATTCTCTAGTGTTTGAATGTGGATTTCCAGTTTACAAATATTTCAATAATTTAGTACTTTTGGAATGATAAATTGATAAACTTATAGTACTTTTTCAAATTTTAGGTTCTAAAGAAACCTGTTTGAAAATCCCTAAATCACAGTACTGGGAGTTACTCAAAACTCACAAGTTATCTTTCAACTGTATTTGTAGTTGTTTTACTTGTCTCCTTTCCTTGTCCCAAATCGACAAAATATATCTCGGCAGATTCTCAGCAAAAGTTTTTGGATAAGCAAAGAAAGTTGTGATCGGATATCTCTGAAGTCGATGATAACTTTTCAATGAAACATTATCCGTCAAATCATTGTCATATGATGCAAAAGCCAAGAACCTTCCATTTTTCGACCACCACATACCAACATTGTTTCTCGAGTAAATCTCTTCCGTATAAATCCAGTCAAACAACCCTTGAACCAAATGATCATTCTTCCAATCTATTCTAATTGAGTTTTCAGATTCCGGTGAACTTTGATAGTACAATTTGTCGTTTTCAACAAAAGCCTAAACATACTGAGTTGATTATTCATATAGGTTGCTCAAAACTCACAAAATCATTATTCGAATTGATTACTGTGGCTTGCACCGTACTCTTCTTTCCATTTATCCCAATTCTATAAGACAATCTTGATTGGACATTTGTAAATTTCGCGTGATAAGTGATGTTTTGTGGATTGTTATCAGGATTCGTCGCTTTTTCTCGGACTAGAATCCACTTCAGATCTTTTGAAGGTATCAACTCTTCCTGGTTCCGTCGTTCGAACAATAAACGATATATGCCATTGTCAATGATTTCGATTCCAAGATCTGTTTGTGCGATGATTTGGCCTTTTTCGTTGACCTTGATGTCATTGAATGGGAATTTCAGAAAATAGAAGTCAGAAGGAGTTAACTGTTTGGGTGGTAGAGGCTCGCTGGTAGTCACTGAAAGTAAAACAATAAGTACTTAGATATTATTCAAGACCACAGATTCATTAACCAAACTCACCATGTATAAATACAGCAGCTATGAATACCAAAACGAACATCATAATAATGTTCTTTTTGTGCTCCTCTTTTGTTTTATAGTTTTCAAACTATGCTATCAATTTTCCCATATTCGAATTAGGACCGTTAATGAACGTTTGGGAATTGACTTCTTTATTCATACAATTGCCATCAAACAGAAAATGAGTTTTTTCTATTTACACTTCACGTGTAGTCTAAAAAAATTTCATCAAAATTTTTGTTTCATTTCAATTTCAAATCTGAACTTCATCATATGTTCACTAGTTATACTGTTCATTCGGCAGCAAATGTAAGTGTTGAAAAACGGTTGTTTCTTTTTCTACATTATTCAAACAGTATCAAGGTTGGAAATGTTCTACTCTTTCCATGAAAAATTTAAACAGTGGGAGCAAAATTACTCGTTTCGTAGAATTACATTTTTGGAATTAAAATCTTCAAATTAAAAAAACGATAGACAATATTAAAAAATAAAAGTTGTTCGAATGTTCGGAATCAGAAGTGAACCAAATTTTAAAACAAATCGAAGTTTTGAAACAGTTTTTTTTTCACAACATATTTTGATGTTGTACCAAAAATAATCACTGTTTCAAAATATTCACAAATAGTTTCTTCACTGAAAGCAGTAATCCAGATGCAGGAAGTATAGTTAGTCACTACTTCAAAATAGTTTTCTTAAAAATGATTGATCGAATCTGAAAAACGAGAGAAGAATTCTTAATTAAAATTCACAATCAGATCATAAGCTATTTGGCCGTGTGGAAAAACTACCGGCTTTTTTCGAGTAATGCAAAAAAAAATTGCCCAAATGAATCGTTTATTATCCCAATTAGACCCAAATTATGAATAAATTGGAACAGCTTGCTTTCCACAAACGTAACCACGAATGTAATTGATATTCGCTGTAGAAGTTGACACAGTACACGAAATATCGGCCAAATCTCCCGAAACTGCACCACCCGAACCATCAGTTCTATTGACGATAGCCATTTGGACGCAGGACTCAACTGTTCTGTAATTAGGATTTCAAAAATATACTTCAGTGTTATATATATATATATATAGATATAGATAACAACTCACAAGTAATAATCAGGTTGTCCCGGTGTCCAAACCATCATCTTCTTGAGAGAAGTGAATCCATCAGTCCATTCGTAAGCATTGTTAGCCCATGGAACACAACCAGTTGCATTTTCTTTGGTACCAAGACAAGTGGATGTTCTTTGTGCTCCAACCCAAAGAGAACCTTGTCTGATACTACCAGTCAATGCGAGGAGAATTGCAACTCCCTTGCCTAAATGTACTTTGAAAATCGAATTACTTTCTTCGATACTTACTGATAATCCAGGTTTGTTCGGCAGAGTTTTCAGGTCCAGAGAGGGTGGCATTTGCTGCTACACAACTTGCCAAAGCTGCCGCCTTAGTAACAGTACCCGAATGCACCAAAAGACACCATTTACCCAGTTGTCTACTGAAGTATGTCCATCCACTTTGACATTGCCATCCAATGATTGTTGTTGTTGGTGTCTTTGTTGTTGTGGTGGTTGGTTTGGTGGTTGTGGTTGAGGTAGACGTGCTGGTGCTGGTCTCAGTAGTGGTTTCATCACAATATTCGAGAGGGGTGGTTGTTTGAGAGCCAACGAAGCTGACGATGAAGAGAAGGAACAATGTGATCAATCTCATGATTGCCTGCTTTTCGATGATCGGAGATTTTCTTATATACAAAAACTTTCCTATTTTCCATGTATTGGTAAAAAACTTGTGCGTTTTCACGGCAGATTTATTGTTCCGAATAGTTTATTGGACGAATAAACTTTACGGGAATTTATGGTTTTGGACCTGAACTATGCACAGAAATGGCAAGTTTTGTTTTTCTACATATACATATCTTCAGTTTGGATGTTGATTTATCAATCTCAACTTGTTATACAGGATAAATATCTATTTTGAAACAGGGCAGTTAAAAATAAAACTTCATATAAGAATTGCGTAACTAAGTTGGGGAAAAGTTTATTTTCCGTAGAAGCTTGGGGAAAAAAGAATATGAGAACCAATGGATGCAACTTCAAGACTGAGATTACAGATGATATGTGGAAATAGTAAAATATTGTTCCATCTACGTAATCAATATTAATTAGCACAAAAATATGAACCCACATTGATTGATGTGTAAGCTAGATGGCCCAACGTTTCCTGTTTCAAAAAAATTATAACTATCTCAGAAAACGAGTAGAACCTAATGGGGTTTAGCAACTATGTTTCAAACTTTTTCGACCAAAAATCAGATAGATTGATTAGCCGACGTTTGGTAGGTTGAGCTTCCTGCTATATTTTGTATGACCCTTTGATGAAATTTTTTCTGTCAAAACTAAGTTGAAAAAGTTTGTGAAACTGGAATTGGTTCAAAACTAGTGTATATTATAATAGATATTTCACTGTTTCATGTAAATCCTAAAATCTCAGTAGAACTGTTAAAAAACAGTAAGCAAATAGTTCAATATACATAGTTCATTTGATAGGAAAGGTTGCCGATGTTTCCTGGGGCGTGCTCCTTGCTATTATATGTGCATAAAAACTTGGAGTCTAAATGAGAAAAAATATTCAAATGTCTTTTTTTGCTGGCTTACAGTACTTCGAAATATTTCTTCAAAATATTGTGCGCCTTTAATTTTTTCCTCTGTTTGTTTCAAGGAACGGTCAGCTTTCACAAAATATCTCAAAGCGAACAACACGCATACTGTAAGCCAGCAATAAAACACACTTGGATATTTTTTCTCATTCTGAAGCCAAATTTTTTTGCCCGTATAATGTTTTCTGTGTATAACTCTCATTTTCTCCATTAACTAAGTTAAAAATGCAAGATATTTCCCAAATGAACCGTTTATTATCCCAATTATACCCAAATTATGAATAAATTGGAACAGCTCGTTTTCCACAAACGTAACCACGAATGTAATTGATATTCGCTGTAGAAGTTGACACAGTACACGAAATATCGGCCAAATCTCCCGAAACTGCACCACCCGAACCATCAGTTCTGTTGACAACTGCCATTTGGACACATGATTCAGCTGTTCTGTAATTAAGATTCCAAATATACGTCGTGTTCTGTATAGAAACCAACTCACAAGTAATAATCAGGTTGTCCCGGTGTCCAAACCATCATATTCTTGAGAGTAGTAAAACCATCAGTCCATTCGTAAGCATCGTTAGCCCATGGAACACAACCAGTTGCATTTTCTTTGGTACCAAGACAAGTGGATGTTCTTTGTGCTCCAACCCAGAAAGCACCTTGTCTAATGTCACCGGACAATGCTATGAGAATCGCAGTTGCTTTGCCTGAAATTACTCTGAAGCTTTGTAAAACTCTCACGTAACTTACTAATAATCCAGACGGATTCCGCCGAGTTTTCGATTCCTGACAATGTTGCATTGGCCGCCTCACAACTTGCCAATGCTGCCGCTTGAGTTACAGTACCCGCATGCACGAGAATACACCATTTACCCAGTTGTCTACTGAAGTATGTCCATCCACTTTGACATTCCCATCCGATGATTGTTGTGGTTGGTGTCTTTGTTGTTGTGGTGGTTGGTTTTGTGGTTGTCGTGGAAGTAGAAGTGCTTGTGCTGGTATCATC
>LR549321.1:0-12555 GCA_900536415.3 Caenorhabditis sp. 38 MB-2015 | reverse complement strand
ACCTCCAGAAACCGAGTTGTCATGACGTTTCCCGAGAAAGATACCAGTTCCGTCGACGTGTTTGGCTTGTAATTCTGCTGCTCGTTTTGTTTCAGATAGGCCGATGATGTCATATTTGATCCTATCTGCTTCGAGAAGCAGATCGGCAAGACGATCATCGGTTGCGATGGAGCGGCAGTTGAATGTACAAATCCTGGCGTCGATTTTTCGGGTTGGTGGCTGGCATTTTTCTCTTATCTTTCCAATATGACGGGTGGTTTGAACTCCGAGATTTGGTCGCCTCTCCCCATTTACTTTCAAGCCCGTCGTGTTGATCGTAGAGGTGGGGTGCGGAGGACTGAGGCAGTTTCGAGAATTGTTTTTAGCAGGAAGTTTTCCTCCTAGTTACCCTAACTATGACGTGCTGGGCCATAGAAAGGGCCTCTCCGACGATCAGCTTGGAGGCAGCGACCGACAGATCGGGAGGGGTGTCCACTGATTCGTACACACCTGACTAGCACAGTCTCGATCTCTGTGCCTTAGTTGAGAATCAGGTGTGCAGGATCTCCTTCGCCACGTAGAGGCTCAGCACTAACTTCCTCCGACGAGCGGATTCGGAAAGCTTGGACATGAAGAGGAAATTTGGATAAATACAAGAGTGTAAAAGTAGTGTTTTCTATTCAATATTTTTAGTTCAGTAAGATGAACAAAAACAAACTTTAAAAACCCTTGAAATATTTTAACATCAGAAATCCCTTTCTCCTAAACGCCAAATAAGCAAAAACCTATTTTTAATAGGAAAAAAATAGAAGAAGTTTTACGGCTATTTTTGTTTTGTAGAAAACACTTCAGGAAATTGAAAAGAAAAAACAAAGTTCTCCGATCTTTAGGAAAAATTAAAAATTCATAGGAATTTGGTGTCAAATATCCACCCACAAGTATATTTTTCAAACTTTTCTATAAACCATATTCTCATAATACATCAGAAACATTTTTTAAAATAATTTCTATATCGGCATGCATTCGGCAGGGGTGGCAAACCAGGCCGGATCCGGCTTAGATGGTGTCATAGTGTTATATTCATAGGACGCCTTATATACCATATCCGAACTCTGATCATCTGCCGTGAAATAGGTGTCCCAAGCGAGTAGTGCTCCTGAAAAAAAATGAGAAAAAAATAGATAGATAGTCAATTTGAAAAGAAAAAATGAAATTGAATCAGTATTCATAGTTATGTTTAGAAGAAAAACCTTGTTTTCGGGTAACTACAGGATGCGTGTTTTTTTTTTCTTGAGAGAAAGAAATTTGAATTTCTATTCTGAAAATAGAATTAAATGTAGCTGTTTTGCAAAAAAATAACAAATGCATTTTTTCATGTAAGAACACAAATTGAAATGAAAAACATCGTTTAGGAATTCTTCCCGGTAGAAAACAATAAACACTATTCTAATGATCGCTCAGTTTTGAGAAAAACATTGAGAACAAGAAAAACAATAGTTCAACAGGCTGAAAAACAATTTACACATATTATTAAGTTTTCTGAACATTTTCGACAATAATAGCTTGAAAACAGGATGTTGGGTACATAGAAGATTACCAAAATAGTACTGTCTAAAAATAAAAATAAAATGTTTTCTTCAAATATCCTCGGATTCAGAACAACTCATGCATAAAAAACGAGTGAACTCTGAGATTTTTGGAAGATCAGACACCTGTTTGATTCCGGTAACAAAGTGGGTGTTAAAGTATTTTGTGAATGACAACTTTTTCTGAAAAATGCTGAAAACAAAAAATTTTCCTGGGAAAATATACTTGAATAGAAAATTAAGTGTTTGTAAAAAAAAGAACAACCATTTCCAAAATTGGTTTGTGGAATGGTTGAAAAAGCTATGACTCCCTTTGAAAATATTAACACATCTTAGAACAAAACTGCATGGAAATATAACCTGAACATTTTCCTTAACTTTATTTTAAAAAATTGTGAAAAAAGCAATACGTATAGAAGTAGAAGTATTCTCTGAAGCTTCGAAGAATGAACGAATCCTCTATGGAATGATTCATGAACGAAAAAAAACGAAAAAAATTAATATTCTTATTCATTTCTCAATGTGACTTTTTTAATTTTAGGTTTTTTTATTGGAAAATTTTTTTTTAAATTAAATTCTTTCCGTTTCATGAATCGACTTTTTGAATTAAATTATAAGTTGTTTCTTTATTTTTCGTTCATGAATTAATCCACTAGTTTTCAAATTCAGTCTTCTAAAGCTCTCAAAATACCGTATTGTAACCACATAGCTCATTTCCGATTTCAGTTGTTTTTTCTCTGATATTTGTATCCAGCAAATTTAAAATTTCTTGATTTTGAAATTGTTTTTATTGTCATTTTTAAATATATTTCTAAATAATACGAGACACAATTTCATATGTTTCTTATTGGTGTTTATGTAAAAAAATATCGACATGTGTTCAAACAATATCAAGTTTTTTTGAGTTTATAAATGTTCAATAGCTAAGAAGGAATGATCACCAATGTTCAACCCAGATTTCGATGATATTTTGTATAAATGTAGTATCCAGTGAGGTAATTTACCAGTTACCGGGAATTTGTAAGTAAATTTTTATTTTTCCAGATATCGGGGTTTATCGATTTTTCGGGTTAAAAAATTTGGCTCAATTTTGAAAATTCATAACTCGGTCAATTTTTGAGTAAGAAAGTTGATCAAATAAACATTTTGATCCTTGAATATCGTACTTTTTGAGAAAAAAAAACAGAGATTGTGAAAATTTTTCTAACCTCTGAAAAAATTGAAGAAATCAAAATTTCTGAAAATTTTGATGACAGGTTCGGCATGATTTGATCATGGAGCGTGATCGGGACTTAGTCTATCTTTTTCTACGTCAAAAATTAGGTATATACACATGTTCAAAAATAGGGGCAACTGATATTTGAAGAGAGATAAAAATCGATTTTTGCTGTTTTTCAGTGGTTTTTCACTATAAGAAAAAAAGGATATGATAGTTCAGATCATGCCGAACCTGTCATCAAAATTGTCAACAAAAAAAAAATCTAAAAAAAAAAGAAATCTTCTTCTCGAAAAATAAAAATTTACTTACAAATTCCCGGTAACTGGTAAATCACCTCACTGGATACTACATTTATGCAAAATATTATCGAAATCTGGGTTGAACATTGGTGATCATTCCTTCTAAATAGGTCCCAATCCGATCAAATTCCATCAACATACTCTCAACTTACCAGTCACTGCATCAGCATATGCAGTTACCAAAAATGCTGTCTGTTTTACGTTCGTCAATAAAGCTTCCTTTGGATTACCCTGATATACATACACTTTATCGCCTTCGTGAGTTTGTTCCTGAAAACACTTTAAAAACTTAAAAAATTTGATCACCAAACTAACGTATTCTTGATGATTACGAACAAGAGAAGTCATTCCCAAGCTGTTGATATATGAACTGTATGTAGTATTGCGATCAAATGTGCAAGTCTGAAAACTTGTATACAAAACAACTTTTTTTGTCGGAAACTCACAACGCCATTGGAAGTGTCATACCAATAAGAGTGGGATTGGAAAGCATAAATGGTGACATTTGGTGTAATTTTGTGCACAAGTGTTTGATTTGTATCACTTTGAATCCAGAAAGATGAGTATTCCTCAACATCCTGGAAAAAATATGTTCATTTCATGTATTTTAGAGTTTTCAAAGTTCATTTCTGTTTTCCCTTTCCATTCGTTTTGTTTTTTTCCTCATTAATTGTTTTTGGGCATGCTATAATAAATGATAAGAAAAGGTATGAAACTGATATTGGTGATTATTTTCAGGTTTTGTTTCTCGCATTTTCTTTGATGAAATATTTCAAGAAAAAGTATCTGCTGAAAGAAATGAGTGAACCAAATCAAAAAACGGCGCGACTGACACCGCAAAATTCAGCACTATTCGTGTGTGATCTACAAGAGAAGTTCAGGTAAAATCAAATCAGGTAGAAAGTGAAAATGTAAAGGTTTTTTTTTCAGTAAATCAATTCAATTCTTCCCGGAAATTGTTGAAGTTTCTCGTCGACTCGTAGACGCTTCAAACATCCTTGATATCCCAGTTGTCGTCACTGAACAATACCCAAAGGGACTTGGACATACCGTTCAACATTTGAAAGATGGGTTGCTAGAGAAGACCGTCGTTTTTGACAAGATGAAGTTCTCTATGTGTTTGCCACCTGCTGACAAAGTTTTAGAAACAGTGCAGAACGTGATTTTGGTTGGAATTGAGGCGCATGTTTGTATACTCCAAACAACGTTAGTTTAGGCCAGAAAAGTAAGGAGGCTAGTAAGGGAGATGATAAATTTTTTCAGCTATGACCTTCTCGAAAAAGGTTACAATGTTCATGTGGTGGTCGACGCCGTTAGTAGCCGCTCTAATGTTGATCGTCATTTTGCTTTCAAGCAAATGGAAAAAGCTGGTGCAATTTTGACCACTTCTGAAAGCGTCATTCTTGCCTTAGTTGGTGGTTCTGACCATCCAAACTTTAAGGAAGTTCAAAAAATCATTATGACTTCTGCCCCCGATACTGGACTTGTCTCCATTCCTAAATTGTGAATAGAAATTTTTAATTGCTCCTGACTTTATTAGATAGTGTAAGATTACGAATATATTCATATAAATAAAAGATTCAATAAAAGTATTAATTTGAATTTGTTCAAAATTTATACTTTATCAAATGATGAAATTTTGAGCTCGTTCTGACTAAAAAAAAACTACAACGTTCATTTTATATGACCTTTATTGGACATGATTGAATTCATCCTGTTGTTTCTAAGTTTCAAAATTCCCCTAGCATAGTTCATTCATCAATCAATTCGAAAAAGTTTCTTTTCGTAACTGATAAGAGTTTTCATAGGAATCTTCAACAAATTTCAATCAGATTTGAAGTTTTAATATTTTTCAAACGAACCGGCTCTTGGTATTCATTTGCATCATCTGGTAACTTGAATGTTAAAAGATACAATCCCTCTTTTTTACTGTACTGATCGATGAAAATTGAGAAGTTGACAGAAGCATCGCGATGTATCTCTGGATTAGTACTTGTCTCTCCTGGAAATTATATTTGATCCGTTAATTGCATTATATCTGATTGTGGCAGATGTATCTTATCGTATATAATAAGTGACATGCATAAGATTCTGATCATAATTAAGAGAAATATATAATCGCCCCTGTTGATACTAATTCCAAAAATAGAGATAAACCTTTTTCAAAAAATCTGAACCTCAAAAGAAAGTTTCTAGAAAATGTTTTGTTTCTCGGAGTTTTCAGGATCCAGTTTAACTTGAATTTCTCTCAAGCATCGATTTCGCTCATTACAAATCTCAATAGTGATTCTTTGAAACAACAAGGAAAACCAAAATAAGTCCCTAAAAGTGAGAAAACCCTACCTTCAATGAAAGAATAAATGATAGCTCCAGTACAACATCCAATAAAAAACAAAGAGATTGCGACCCGGATCAGTAGACCTTTCAACCTGCAAATGGAACGTATTCAAAATAATAAACATAAACTAGAAAAATACCGTTTCCCGCAATCTGCTGCTTCGACACTCTCAACACTTTCATCATCCCAATATTCATCCTTCAAATAATCACCTTTTTCAGACATTGCACATAAAAAATAGTGTCCAAGTTTGTAACGTGGATGGGGGTAATAAATGTTTCTTCATAGATTTATCAGTAATGTTGATCATTAGGAAGCAATAAAACATGGAAGACAGTGAAAATATTGGAATGATGTATAGATAAAGTAGTTGTGAATTCGGTGTTTTTGAGGTGTTGAAGTATGATAGTTCCGGGAAAAAAACTATTTGAATCATATGTCTTATGACCTTTGGTTTGTTTTTCAAACAAGGCGAAATATAAAGTTCAGTTCAGATTTTGTTTTGCGAATTTTCACAAATTATTTGTAGATGTGCATTGTGGAACTTCTTGCTGAAATGAATTTCACTTGAGGAAGTTTCAATGAATACATATTCGATTCATCGCATTCTGTCTATCGGTTTTCCTGGAAAAAAAATTAGATCCTTTTTTGTGTAGTTCAGAAAATTTTGCAATAGTTCAAATACTTCGATTGAAATTCCAAATTTATTTTGTGGTACTTTTTTTTATTGAATTGAATTCATAAACTAATGTTTTAGAATTACTGAAAGTAAATACGTTTTTTTAAACTCTTCCATAATTTTTCCTGAATTAGTCTAATACACTTTTTTTCTGATTACCTACATTGCTATTTCTACAGAAACTGCATTTAAAATGTAAAAGAGAGTGTAAGAGATACCAGAGATGAAAAGAACATACATTCGCAGGGACGAATGTCATAGTGGGGAAGACGTAATGAACAATACATAGAATGAAACAATTTTTACTGTGACTGGAATTTTCTGGATCATTGTGATAGCTTCAACTGTCCCAGAAACAATGAAATAATTTGAAAATGTGTATAATATGAATCCTATTTATCCTTTGGGTTAAAATTGTGAAACTCAAAGAAATCACATTTTTGTCTTTTTTGTAGACGAATCCGCTGGATCTCATGTTATGACAAAGAATAGTGACAGAATTCGACATCTTGATCCAAATCGCGATTTGAAGTATTGTGAATGAAAATGTTTTTGAATTTTCTCTAAACTATAAAACCAGAACATATGATTTTCATGGAGAGGTGTATCTAGATGATAAACAATTCTTATAAAAATCAATGACTTTTTCCTATACTTCTCCGGTGCTCTGTCAGCTTCAATTTATTGTTTTCTCCCAAAAAGTGCATCCAAAAAACTCAAGCAAAATATGCAAGAGGGGATAGAGAAAAAGAGAACATTTGGCAGGGACGATGAAAAAAATGCTTTGTCTTGCAGGGACAGGAGGAATTGTGAGGAAGAGGTAATAATTGATTGTGTAAATTGTTGTATAGAGCTACGATCATTTTACCACCCATCCATACAACACCTGCTCCAAGAAATTATTCAAACTACATAACCACGATTTTATGATTGTGAACAATAATGAAAGATCTATTTTGTTGATTTGAATTTTTTTGACCATTGGAAGAGAAATTCATGTCCGAGGTTTTGCTACCGTATCCAGATTGAAAAAGAAAATTTCAAGTGGTTCAAAAAAATGGGAGTCTGAAAAAATTGAGCTGCATAACTACCTTCGGTTTTAGTTCAAAGTTATAACAAAATGTGTGGAAATTTCATAGTATGGTTAGATAATGGTTGAGCATTGTCTAAATTTTCAAGATTAATAATTAAAACGAACTGAGATTTTACATATTTTTACTTTAAAAACGAATTTTTGAACAAAACAGAACAGGTTTATGAAACTTGAAAAAATGTATTCATAATTTAATGTTAACCAATAACTGATGGTTATTCTTCACTTGTGTTGATGTTATCAATTTTTTTCTTTTTCAATTTAGATATGCATTTTTTGAAAGTTGGTCAGATTTGACAGCTTCAATTCTTCAACTTACTTTATTCGGTCACAATTAGTCGAATTATTGTTGAAGAATAGCTGCTCTTTCACAATTTCCATATGAAACGGTTGCCTCGATGAGTTCACTTTATTTTTGTCAGGAAATTAAATTTCTTAATAAACTAATCCACAAGTTCAAATCTCATACCCTGAGTTCAGTAAATGACGAGAATTGTCGATTTTTTAAAATTGAGTCCGTTATTTGAGATTTACTCACAATATTCTTAAATCTTTTTGTTTTTTCAAGCTATATACTGCTATTATTCAAGAGACAACAGAGAAAAACAGAAAAAATTTTCGTCGCAGGGACAGGGACGATTCGGTGGGGCGCACTTTCTCGCATGAAAATAAGAGAAAGACAACACAAAAAATCACCAAATAAGGAGAAATTGAGAACTTCGCTCATTTGATCATGCTTCTTTGTGATTATTTAAAAAATTGACAAAAAAGGGACAAAATAAAACAAATGATATCATGTTATTTTAACTGGTAATTGTGTTTTTTTAATAAACTTGTAATTTCAAACAAAAAAAGGAATTTCAATGTGTTAAACCAGAGTTTCTGAAATGATCAATTGAGTATCTTATAGCTTTTATGATATATTTTTTCCCAATCCATAACACACTGGAATCCAACTCAAGTCACTGGAATGTTCTGATAAGCAATTATTATTGATTTGAACGCAACTACCACATCTTCATCTCCACCTTCTTGCAATGATCCAATTTGTCCTTGAGCATATCGTTAGAACCGGATAACAATCAGATATCTTCTCAGTATTTCAAAAAACTGGATACTGTAGTTTTCAAGTCTACTTTCGGCAAATCAATGAATAGTTACTTAATGTTTCGAATTCCAGATTGTTTTAAGAATTTTCCCGTTTACAAAGATGTGTATTAGAGGACATATCAGAGAGTTTTGTTCAATTTGGTACTTCCGATTTATCGCAGCATGGTTTTACAGTCCCTGATCCTGTGACATGAAAGAAAGCTTAACTTTTAAAACAAAACTAAAGACTGTCAGGAAAATTTACGAGAAATCTATTTAGCAATTTTAGGGATTTTAGGATTGAACAATGATAACTTGTATTTAAAACTGTATTTTTATGTAAAACCAACACCTCACAGCCGAGTTTGACCTGACCTAACAAAGATACTCGAGTCTATGTTTTCCTCTTTCCTGTTACTATCTACTGTTAGGTGCCTCATCGTGTAATAAGAGGGAAAAAATAGAGGGAGAGTGAATGAGAGAAGAAAAGGATATAGCGAAGAAACATCGGAGAGTGTCAGACGGTTGCATGGTGTTGATGCCGCCCTGTAGAAAAAGCGTGTGTGCGCAGCATTCTTCATTGATTTCATAGGTTTTCGAATTTTTTCACCATGTAGTTCTAATTTGTTTGAATTGAAATTTTACCACGTTATAGAGTTCGAGATCCTCGATTTTTCCATGTTCAGTTTGTGAAAATCGACAAAGAAACCGAAAAGTTATAAGCTTTAGAACATTTTGTGCTAAAAATAGAAATTTTTCTAAAATTTGAATGTTTTGATTCTAGCCTGTTTCCTACCCATCTGGGACCAAAAATTACTTGAAAAATCAAAAATAGCTTCTAAAACATCGCTGATTTCTTGTAATAATAATTTTTCAGTTTTTTTTTTTCAGTTCATTTCCTCGACGGATCATCTTCAAGGACATTGCAGTTTAACGTGTCAACAGTACTCGTCTTACTATTAGTCTTAAAATCGTAAGTTCCACATAGATAAATTTTCAGAAAATTAATTGACTTTTAAATCAAAAAATAGTTTACCATAAACATGAAGTATCATTTTTTCTTCATTTGATCTTAATTTTCCGTTAAAATCTTCGTTGTCCACCAACTCTAAAATGTTGTCACCGAGTTACGTTAATTCTCATGAATCCTAGACTCCTACTCTAATATAACAATGACATGAACACTTAAAATTACCATTTTTCATCGATTGAATTTTGCCATAAATGTAATTCTTAAAACGCGTAGTACAGTATGCCCTATTTTTTATTTCTTCGGCTATCCATCTGCTCTTTTTCTAAATGCACATCTTGTCTCTCTTCTTTTTCCTTATTAAGAAGACCCTGCCATCTTTCTGCTTGTTACGTCACTCAATCAATACAACCCTATTGTACAAATAAGAGCACCGGTTACTGTAGCTGAGAAAAGAACATCCATAACAAATTCTAGAGAAACCAAAACCGTTGTAGTCGTTAAGTCCCATCAAAACGAATTCAATCTGAACTTTTTTTTTCAAAGCAATTAAAAAAACCATTCATTTTTTTTCACGAAATCCAAAAAACAATGCATGTTATCCAGTCTTAAATCTCAAATAAGCGAATTGTCACATCTGAAAATTTAAAATTGATTTATCTGTTAATATAAAAAACTTAAATGTATTTTCAGCTGATACAACGACGACTATAATGGATCGAAAACAATCAAAAGTGAAAAAGGAGAAAAAGGAAAAACAAGGCAAAAAAGGAAGAAATTACAAGAAACACGCTGATAGTGAGTTCTGAAAAATATATAGTAAATATCTGATTGGCTCTAAAGATGGGCTGGAGTTTAATAAATCCATATTAATATAAATATGAAAAACTTAATGAAAAAATGAGCATTCAGAAGAAAATATCTCAGCAAATATTGCATATATACTATATATTCAGAAATTGTCAGCTCGCATGTTGAGGTCGATATATGTTCAAATGAAGTATATCATTTCAACACATTTTGACTTCAACCTGCAAAATGGCAGCCTTTTTTCACATATTTCAGTGTTGAACTCACTTTTCTGTAAATACTTTTGTTTATAACTTGAAAACGTACTTTTCAAACATTTGTTTCATTATTTTTATACGATACTATTACACTCTTTAAAACACAAAAAAACTGAATCAAATTTTGCGAAAAAAAATTCCGAAAAGAAAAACAGCATTCAAATTATTTTCGGTCAGATCACATTTCTATATTGAATGAATCAAATTAAAATTATTCAAGAAGTTCAGTTTCGGAATTAAGACATTGATAAACTACCCTGATAGAAAGATTTCAATAATTTCAAGGTTTTTTCGAGAGGATTATTTACCATTTAAAACTTAATTTCAGCTGAATCCGGTTCAGAAGTTTCTGATGAAGGCAACAGCAGTTCACAATCTCAAACAAAAATGGATGTGGATGAGGGCGAACCATCAAATGTTTCTGTGGATTTCGCTGGCACACCTCAGGGATTCATAAAAGAAGAACTACATGTGAAAAAAGAATATTCCATAAAACAAGAACTACCCGTGAAAAAAGAATTTCCCATAAAACAAGAACTATCCGTGAAAAAAGAATCAGAAAATAAAAACGGAGAAGAGGAAGAATGGAAAGGACCGAATTACTATAAGCTATCTGGAATGACTTGTACAACTGATGGACAGGAGCCAGTGCATACTGATTTCATGAAACAACGCATAGTTTATAAAGGAGGTAAGTGATGGAATGGGTATTCAGGTTCAACGACTAAGTAGGGTGAATCATCAATGATCCCTTGCTTGTGAAATTGATAATTTTTCATGATCCACGCTACTATTTAGCTTCACTGGAAGCGAACTCATGTTACTGCGAATAGTTTTTGCACAATACGCTATGAGAAAACTTCTCAAATCATATTTATTGACATGTTCCAATAGAGGAATGAGCCCCCAAACAATTTTCAAACAAAGTTCCATCAATTTTGTGATATTTTCCATGAGAAAATATTTTCATTATTGACAAATTCCAATAAGATATCTTCTCGTTATATGTAGTCAGTTAAACAGCTCTAATATTATATCAAATCTAACAATTCTACTTATTCATGAAGTAAAAGTAGCACAAATTCAATCCCTCACTCCATTGATTGAACATCATTGATGCAAGTGATTCTTAAACAAAACATAACCCCTGAGTCTATTGCGAATTCATTCACACCAAAAATAAAAATACCTGTATATGTAGATTTTGGACAACTGTGTTCATGGCTTAAATTTTAAAAAGTAAACAACTTTCAATAAACACAGACATGCACGCTCTTCTCTTTTTCTCTCGATTCCCAAATACCACAAAAAGTTTACGAGAGAGGTTGTAAAAGCAACAAGTTGGATGGTTTTGTATGAATGAAATGTATATTTATTGGGTTTTTATACCGATTCAGTTTTCATCGTAATAGCAGAAAAAAAACGAGAAGAAAAACGTTTGTTATTATTGTTATTTTCTGTCTCGATTTTTCATGCATGATATACCTTTGGAAGCGATTTATTTTTTTGCCTAAAATCATGAAATATATTTTTTTGCGATAATGTTTGTTCTTCTCCGGAAACGTAGAAAAGGCAAGAAAAAAAACGACGGAAAATAATAATAATAGGCATGACTCATTTTTGTTCTTTTTTGGTGATAATGCTATTTTTCTTTGTTACAATGACGTTTTTGATAGTCTGTTGCCGAAATTTCATTTTTTGAACATTCTATAGAAATTTAATTTGTTTTTGTCACAAATGGTTTTTGGACTTTGTTTTAAAAAAATTTAAAATGAAAAAAGAATCCTGAAAAATTTTTTCTTCAGTGAAAATCATAATGTTTCAAAATTTTTTGTTTGACAACGTTGAGTTTATTTTTTTTTCAAACTTCAGAAACCGAACATCTGATTACATCTGCTTCAAAATGCATAACTTGTTATTCAGAAAGTAGGTAACTACAGTAGTACAGTTTTTTGTACCTATAACTGGAAGTTATTGTAGTGTGTAGTAAAGACGTAACAAGGACATTCAGTTTTCCACACACTGAATGCAAATTTCGTTTTTTATAAGTCTATATCTTGATTTTTTTGTCTTAATTTTTTCATTCTATCTAGAGAATCGTTGACTGAAATTCCATTTCTTTCTAAGTTTGTAATTTCTTAAAGGAGGACTGCATATTTCATCTGGAAAATTTTCGTATTTTCATTTTAATAATCACATTTGCCAAAATAATCAAAAACCTGTGGTTGGGGGGGGG
>LR549284.1:0-73769 GCA_900536415.3 Caenorhabditis sp. 38 MB-2015 | reverse complement strand
CCCTTCTACTCTTCTCGATTCGCTCGATTTGAAATGTAAGATTTGCTTTAAAAATGCACATGGCACACATTTTGGAGTTCAAGCTTGTAGAGCCTGCGCCGCGTTTTTCAGGTAATTTTTCTCCAAGGGGATCATATGAATACAAAACAATTTTCAGGCGTACGACAGTGCTAAATCGAAAGTATAGATGTAAAATGAGGAAGGGAGGTTGTGAAATGGGAGCAGATGAAAAGTTGAATTGTAGATATTGTCGATTGAAGAAATGTATAGAACTTGGGATGACTACCGAAAGTGAGTTAATTTTGGAAAAATCCCCTGAAATTATAATTTCAGATGTCCGCCTAGAAGAGGCTCCTACAGGACCACTAAATAGATTAACGGTAGCCCGCATGGATACTAGAGAACCTGCGCAATTGATCGATGTTGCAGCGATCATTAAAGCCAGTCGAAATCACCTAGAAATGCACTATTTACCAGACGATGATGCTCATCGAAGAGCTGGCTTGAATCAACTTCAAAAGCTCACCGATGTGCTCCGCAAATTCCGAGCACCCCAAAAATCCGAAGTCACATTTTTCAAAGAAATCAAATTCTACGAAATTTTCAAAAGCTGGGTGTTCTATATGGAGCAAACCGCGCAGTTCCTGATGTACTGTACAGAGTTTCGTGGATTGCCGGTTCATGAGCGAATCGCATTTTTCAAAATCGTTTGGGCCGCTTGGCGTCGCTTCGAGCGATATTCAATGTCGGCCGAAGTATTCGGCCAAAAATGCTACGACGAGAAAATTCTGCTACAATCCATTGACACTGCTGGCCGAATTAACGAGTATTATGTGGATTATTCGACGTTCACAGATTTCGACTACGATAGGGTGAAATGTCTGTTCGGCGGGAAATTGGTCGAGTATTTCGATGTGATTGTTAAGCCTTATATTGAGATGAGATTCGATGCGACAGAGACCGCCTATATTTTGAGCCAGATTTGTTGGAGCTACGCGGCAAGGAGGTTACAGGGTCAAACCTTGGCAGCCTCGGAAAAATTCCTCGCCGAAATCGGAGATGATCTCCACGAGTACTACAAAACTGAAAAAGTGCTCAACTATGCTCCGCGCATCATGAAAATGATGCAAATCGTCAACTCCATGCTGGTAAATCATATTTTTTCAAAATCCAAAATCGCTGAACTTTTCCAGGCGATTCAGCTGAAATGCGAGAACACTATGGATTTGGCAATGTTGTTCAATTTTTACAATGTGATTCTCACCGAGCCCGAGTTTTTCAGAGTTTGAATTTGATTCATCGATCTATATATTTATGTGTTCATATGAAATTTTCCATAATAATGAAAACTTTATAAGTCAAAAAAAAAATACAGAATTAATAAAAAAATATCAATATACAAGAATTAGAGTAGTTTCTTCTGTTGCCGTCCCTTGAAATCATCCATAGTCTCGTTCGACCCAAAAAAGTCGGCGAGCAAAATTTGAACCTCGATGGGGAGGATCCCGATAAGCGCCAAAATTATATAGCAAGTTCTAGGCATACACAAAAGTGGTCGATTAGTTAGAATTGCTTCTAGGATACATTCAACAACGTAGTCTGGCTCGAGAATCGGGAATAGAAGTGGGCTTCTGAAAAAATTTAAATCATTAGTGAAAATCCTTCCACCCGCCACGATGACTCACTTCGTTTTAACCCCATCAAACATGCCGGTATTGATGAAAAATGGGCACACCAACGTGGTATTCACACCATATTTCTTCTGCGCCAAAATTTCCATCGACAATGAATCGTGATATCCAATAGCCGCGTGTTTTGACGCGCAATAATCAACCAGCCCAACAACTCCCGTCTTCCCCGCCATCGATGCAATCGTCACCACATGTCCCGAATTCTTCGCCAACATGCTGGGCAGAAAATTTTTGGCGGTCTGAAAATATCTGTTTCAGCTCTCTAGGTATTTACAACAACAAAAAAACTCACATAGAAATTAGCGTTACAATTGACGGCCATTGTTTTCTCCATAAGCGCGTCGGGGCAGTCGAAGATCTTTTTGCCTGTCACAATTCCGGCGTTGTTGATGAGAATGTCCATTTCGCCGACTTGTTCCTTGACAATTTTGGCAGTTTTGTTGATATTCTCGTAACTTGACAAATCTACAGTGTAGGCGTGGGCCTGAAAAAAAGATACGTGGATTTTTTTAGGCGGCAGGTTTCTGATAATAATATTTTGCTTTACAAACAGAAAAGTACAACGTGGAAAAATTTCACGTGGCAACTATCTGAAATTCACTAAATGCCACGTTTATTTTTGACATAGAAAAGCCGACCAAATTTTGTCCCAGTTTACATATAATTTTATTGTCATTCGAGCGCGTATCGCTCATACTCAATCGACATCATGCGCTCTATTGATAATGTCTAATATTTTGATTTGAAATAAATATTGGGCGATTTTTGATCCCAGAACCCGAATTTATAGGTCAAAGAACTAGAGGTCTCTAAAAAAATGAGTGTTACTTTAAAAATATGTTTGAAAACTGTCTCATTTTCTGTTTTACTGTGTGTTGTTCAATTCAACAATATAAGTGTGAAAATGATTTTTTAGACCTTCAAATTTGTTTTTATGTTAGGAAATTTTTTAATTTCTATAGGGTAAGTAGCAAAATTTGGGACAAGTTTTTAACAGTCAAAAAATCGAATTGACAGTATCCTAAAGTTTAAACGGTAGTTTCATTTTTCAGTGCCGAATATTTTTGGAACCTGCTTTAAAATTAATCGTTAGGATTATTGAACGGAATATTCTAGAATTTCTGATGCTGAAAATTAAATACAAGTTTTGAAATTGAGATTCTTCTTTTTCAAACCGCCAAAAATTTTATTTTAAACTTTTCAAGATATAAACCCATTATTACCTTCCCACCAACATCTTCGATCATTTTCTTCGTCTCCAAATTGCCCGCCTCATTCACATCCCACAAAATGATTTCAGCTCCAAGTTTGGCGAACTCGACCGCCATTTTCCGCCCGATTCCACTTCCCGACCCGGTTATCAGCACTTTTTTGTTTTGCACTGATTTTCGTGGTAAGATCCCGTTTGGCAGAAAATTTTTGATCGTATTCACCACGATGAAGTACACCGTACCTATGGTGACTTTTACAATTCCGGTTAAAGTTTCCATTGGGATCTGAAAAAAATATTTTTTGGTATTTAGTTCAAAGAACATAACACGAAAAATGCCAAGAAAACGCAACATTCTGAAAAATTTTTACAACAAAATGGTAAATGATTAAACTTTCACTTTTCTCAAAAACTGAAAAAAAAGTATATATTATATGTATGTTGAACATATTTTTAACGGAAAAAAATAACTAAACAAAAAAAAACAAATAAACTTGTGTTCTACTCTAGTAGACTCTTTGACACTAAAATTTTTTTAGAGATCTAGACATACGGGAAAATCAAGGGACGCAGACGATGAGCAAAGTGGATTGGAACAAGAGACGGCTTGTGGGGGGACAATGGGAAGTTAGGGGAGCAGAACAAATTCAGGTATCGATTTTGGAATGAATCAGAAAAACATATACTTTGATCTGAAACCAAAATGTTAAAATTCAAGCAAGGCTTCTGACATTTCAAAAAGTTCTCCGACTAAAAGTCAAGTAGTATATTATTTTTGATAGCCACTTCAGGAATTGCATCAATCTTGAGGAATATTTCTCCAAAATCAGATGAACATTTTTTTGGCTTTTGATTTTAAAAAATATCCCGAAATGTTCAAAAAATTTCTCAAAATGAGTCTAATTCGAGACTGGAATTTTTTAATAGGGTCTAAATATTCTCGAAAATATAAGCTTGGTTGTTTTTTTACTAGGAAACTCCGAGAATAGGATTGATCCACGTCAAACTAAACTCCTACGAGAGTGCTTAAGATTATATTTTTTTTTTTAAACTAACTGGAATCTGTATACGATATTGAGATATTCTGAAATCAGCTTGACCATTTTTTAAATTTCATCGAATTCTTTGTTCACCTTCCCATGAATTTTCAATGTGTGAAACAAGTTTCAAAATAAAATGATTTGATTTACCGAAAAAAAATTAATATTTTTTCAATATCGCTCTGCTTCGTTGTAGTGTTTGCACAAAAATCCCTTAACTTGACGTAAATCTTCACAAACCGTAGTCCAAACCTCCCTTTTGTTTTTCTCAATGGAGCGGACAAGCTCATTTGAAAAGACAAAAATATGTTCCTAGGTGTTTTCAAGAATGTTCACAGTGAAACGAACAACTTTATATTTTCTTTTGATTTTAGATATTGAAAGATACCCAATCGGGCTCCTGGTCCAAGAACGTGGGCTGGCAAGGTCCTACGTTGGCTTCTCGATGTCCGGAACCATTCCCTCGTCAATATCCACACATCTGAACTATTTTTGAACATTTCAGACCCAGTTGATACTACTAATACTACTGCGACTAAATATAGCGTCATTAGAAAAACGAATTAAAATTCTAATTAGAAAATTGTTCTTCTTTTTTCGAGATCGTATGGAAGTATGAATTATTTGCGCATAGATAATGCAAATATTTGTACGAATATTTTAAGAGATCCATTTTAATGTATACATTTTTTATTTATTAATTTTTTTTTAAATCAGAATCAGTGATGTGATGTGATTTCAAAAATTTGTTCCTATGACGAAAAAAAATGCTAAAATTAGAATATTTGTCTATTAGCATAATAAGCGAGCCAAATTTTGAATTCAAAATTTCATTATAAAACAAAATTTAAAAAAATGGTCGGTCTAGAGTTATTTTCATTTGTTTTCAAAATTCCAAAGACCAGCTTTTCCAATCTTTTTTTTTCTTTCACACCCCTAAGCCCCGCCCCTTTCTTCCTCGCTTTTCACCCACATTTGCTGACCAGTCTATTTGAAATTCTGAATTTTCAGAAAAAAACGAGATGAAAATTATTCTTGTTATTTTGATATTCCTGATTTTCTCCCAAGTAATGGCTTATGAAACCCCGGGTAAGTTAGATTTTCAAAAAAAAATTAATTATTATAAAAGTAGGTATCTGAATTATTTATTTGAAGTCTGGAAGGTTAGAACCAAAAATTTTTATATTGAAATTTCAAGCTCTAATTTTTAAAACCTCCAAAAAAAATCACAAATCCCATGTGACATCTATATTATGTTTTGGAATCCACCCAACAAAAAAAAACGAAAATTGAATTTTGGGACTTCTTCCCCCAATTTCACACTTCGCGCTCCTCATCACAAAAAAAAACAACATCTGATCCATGAAATGAAGGTTTTTTCGGGGGTGGATGAGAAATTCGTCATAATTTGGAAAGAGGGAGTTTAATTTCCGGTCAAAAAGGGGGAATTTGGGAAAATAGATTCTAGGACTTTGAGTTCAAGCATCTGATGTTCTAATAGAGAACATTTATAATCTAGAGGGATATTTTCATCGAAATTTAATTAATTATACCCTAGGTGGGCGTAAAAGTCAGCAAGTTTGCGTTAATTTCCGGGAAGGTTGCGGCAATTTCCTGCAAAGTTGCGTCATTTTCTATCAGCAACCTTTGTGATATTCAAGTGACGCAACATCGCGGGAACTTTGCGCAACATTGCGAAACGATGAAATAAACAAAATGAATTTGTGCTCGAAAAAATAGAAAATGATAAACAATTTTTTTACCTACATGTTAAATAGACTCTTTTTCGTGTCTAACCCACTATTTCTCTGAGAACTGTCGTGGCACTTTTGCACTTTTTGCCGAACACCCTTTGTTGGGAATTTCGATGAAACAAAATTATGTGCTTTTTGTTCACAAGACTCATGACTTATGATCACAAAACCTCAACTTCCAAAAATCACTTCATCTATCATTTCCGACTTTTGATAATATCGTTCCAAAAACCCCTGAAACGTTGACGTCTGAATAAAAATCCTGGATTTATAGGTTAATCCCCACACGGATTTTAAAAGGCGGATTAGGAATGTTTCGTTTTAAATAAATAGGAAAAAAACAATGATTCAAGACGTCTATTTTTAAATTCTGAAATTGAATTTTTATCTGATCGCAAAATCAGATAAGTTAATTGGAAAAAAATAATAAATTTTTTTGGAGAGCTCTAAGTATGTTGAAATGGGTTGTTTTTTGTTGAACCCGGAAGTGTTTCAGAAAATTGGAAAACATTTTGAGCTGAAAAATGAGCCTAATTATAGTCAAAAAGACTTCTCAAGTTTTAAATTTTTTACAAAATTTGTGTTTTCAGAATCATTATATCTGCGACCTCGTCGATCTGGACTTCTTTTCGGGAAATTGGCGCGAAATTGGGTTTCAGATGATAAGAGAATCGTGTTAAGACCCTTGGCCGACTATAATTCTGATTACTTTTTTCACTAACAAAATAATAAATTTTTTGATCTGTTGTTTCACTAGAAAGTACAATCTCGCAGTGAAAACGAAAATCTTCGCTACAGCACTTGATAAGTGTCAAACTATTCATCAAACAAAAAATACGGTATTGTATCACAAAAAAATAAATCCAATGACATTCTAGAAAATGATCTATAATCCTACTCTGACCACACAAAAAATTCGGAATTTCATGCTGTTTTTTCCGATTGAAATTGTTGAAATGGGGTGCCTGAAAATTGTGCTCGAGTGAATTTTTGAGACGGTTTTTCAGCAGCACTTTTTTCTGATTTTTTGATTTTCTCTATTTTCGCTGCCAACTCTTCCTCTTCTCGTCGCTGCTTTTCAATAAGTAGTTGATCCTTGCGCGATTTTGCAGTTCCGGTAGCTGATCGCACTTCTTTTCCGGTTTTCTCAATTTCACGAGCGGCATGATGCACCTGTAATAACTCAGTGTCAAAGAGGAAACGATTTGCTAAAAAGTGCCGGGTTTTTTTCAGAAGTCAGAACCCCAAATATTCAGCCCAAGGATTTATGTAAAGTGGCTAAAAGAGCCGGCCTGTTAGAGCCAGTGAGGCTCAAAGGCTGATCTCCGGCTTAAAAAAGATCAATCCTGGTTTTAATAATATGATGTTAACATTATTAAATTAGTACACCACTCTGTTACATTAAAAATTTACTAATTAGTGACTATTCATTTTTTTCGAAGTTATCCAACTTCCTAGACTTCGTGTTACTTTTTTTTCAAATAGTCTATAGATTTTCTATTTTTTCTTCAGTTCATAATTCAAACTCTCACCTGTCTCAAAAAATAAGGACCTCCTTTATTAACCATCCAATTATAAATATAGCGCGGTATATTGGCTTCGGGGTTGTCGGAATACGTCAAAATATAGTCAACTCCATGCGTTTCCCAGTCCGAATGTGCTCTTATCGACATTCGTGACGTATAGCTGGTCACCCGCACATTTGCATCCGATGTTGATGGGAAAATCTGAGCAATTAAGGTTTTTATGAGCCTGTTTTTGTTTTTTGCTTGTAGTAGTAGTAGTAATGGGGTGAAAAAAAAGCGTAGGTTGAAAAGTGAGAGGGGTTGAATAAAGAATCCGATTCATTTTTGTCACTCTCACTCACCTCGGGTAACACTGATTCACTATCAACCACCGCGTATTTATCATCATCTGACACCCACGTCCTTCTCACATAAACATACTCCCGTGGGTAGAGCGGGTAAGGGAATTTAGAAACCCATCGAATTAGCTGAAAAAATATACATATTTGTATTTTCAGCATTTAATTTTTTATTTACCTCATTTTCATCTTCCTCTTTTACAACTTCGATCGAAATTATATTTTCATCCCATTCTTTTCGATAATTTATGTCATTTTGTGCATCTGAAATACCATTTTTCGATAGTTGGATATAATAAATGAAAACTAACCTAAAAATGTTCGCGGTGAGATATCATAATAAGTTCCAACACACTTATATTCATACATTTCATAGGGTCCTTCGATTCGTCTTCGGAACGCGAGCATATCTTTCTCTTCGTACAATAACTCCCAGCCATTTCCAGGGTTTTTGCAGTGTTCTGAAATTTATGTGAGATTTTTTCGAATTTTGAAATTTAAAGAGATTTTGAACCATTTATTCGGAAAAATTAAACCATGGAGGAAAATCTTGAAATTAATCGATAAAAATTAGAAATTTAATTCTAACATTGATTTTCAACATTTCTCGAGTTTCTCAACTTTTGACTTCTATTGCTGTACTATATTTTTTGTTTTTGTTTTTATCCAGAACTATGACATAAAACCAACTTACCAAACTCGCTTTCACAATTCTGACACTCTTTGATTCTCTCATCACTGATTCCATGTTTTTTGAACGAAAAAATTGTCGCTGAGGACGAAAATGTGAGCATCAGCCGTCGATGATCGGTGAAAAAACGCGAGTTCTTCGTGAAATTCATGAATGTCTTCATTTTGAAACGTGTCCAATACTGCCGCGCATTATGGCGGAAAAATAAAAACTGTCTGAACAAGTTTACCATCTGCAAAAATTTGGCATTCAAAAAGAAGTCTTACATGCGGAAGTATATTTGGGTTTCAAAACCTTTGTTAAACATTTAAGCAGTATTTTATGAAAATCTAGTTTATTCATGGAATGTTAGGAATTGTCGTCAAATTTACAAAATACGGCCATCTTCTTCGTCGTCGTAGGTTCCTGAAAATTCTCATTTAAGAAACCATAAAATTTTTCAAAAAGTATAACTCACTTTCAACGGGTGGGCAGATCTTCATCAGATATTGACTGAATGGTGAAAGTTGGTCGCGAATGTTGAAGAGTGCTCCAGCTGGGGTCTGAAAACAGAATTTTCAAATTCTATATTTAAAAAAAAATAAAATTACATTATTTCCAGCAAGTGTGAAGAAAAAGTACTTGTCAATGGAGTGCACGACGAGTTGGAAATATTCGAACTGAAAGTACGAACTCTCATGTTCGCCCATCAATAATTTCGGAATCTGTGCAACGACGTTCAAATGTCCACCAATGAGGACGGGTTTAAAGCGTGGGACGTCTCCTAGAAAAAATAATAAGTTTCTTACTTCGATTTTAATGTTTTTAAAAAACCTACCAACTTGCAAAACAATTCCGCCATCATAATCAGTCACGAAAATTGCGCACAGACCTTCTATTGCTAACATAAATTCTTCCAACTTTTGTGTAACATTCATCTTCCACTGAAAAAAATGAAGATCGAGTGAAAAACAACCTAAAAATCACGGGGTCTAGAAAGTTGTTGGTTTCCTAGGCCACCTGTTGCTTTTTCTCGGCCAGAGCTCCAATTGATCAATTGATCCTCAATTGAGCTGAACTTTAAACTAATTTGTACTTCTTTTCAATTCACTCATTCACGAATACAAATTCGTGAAAAAATTGGGAAAATTTTTGTCCACCTTGGAAAATTCATCTCGATAATCAAATGGTGTTTGCAGACCTGAATTAATTCATTTCTCGAGCAAAAAAATTAAAAATTCATTTTTTCACATAAAGCTTGACTTCAAAAGACAAAATAGTACCAAAAAAATACCTTATAAATAAGAAACAGTGCGATTGGTTAGTATTTAGTGAATTCAAAAAAATATTTACAAGAAAGTGAGTACCAGTTAGAATGTTTGAATTTTAGAGACAAGAAGAGTTTGGTGATGAGGGCAATTTTCATATTTACATGACAAAGGGGGTTAGTGATTGTCGTTAGTTGGTATATATATTGTATCTTCGTCGAAACAATTATCTTGGAATATGAGACGAATGTATGGTTTTTCGGTGGCGAGAAGTTGATAACAGAATGGGCAGACTGGGTCGTATCGGCACGTTCCTTGAGGGAGCGGGATTCGCGACCAATACCTGGAATTTCGGATATTACGGTAAAGTTTTTTGAATTTTCTTGGAATTTTCATCATTATAGGAGTTGTTCATAGATAAAATTCGATTTCGACATTGAAAAAGCGATTTGAGATGAGAACATTTAACATTATCAACGGAGCACGTTTTGATTATTTGATTTTGGAGAATATAATTAAAAACTTACAGCACAGTTTGCTTGCTGGCAATATGTCCACATGGATTGAAAGCGTGATCGAGTGTCCCGGAGTCGAGATGAAAAGATGGTTCCATTCCCATCGTGAGCTGTACTATCCGTTCCGATTCGATTAGACAAATGGGACATTTTCCGGCGCGTTGTCCAGTCGTTGTTGGATGAACTCCCCATTCATGTCGTCCTTGGACGTGACCACATTGGAGATACACCTAGAAAAATAGTAAATTTATATAGGCACAATAAAAAAATAGTGTCTTACATATGGCTGCCTCCTGCTTACACCTCGGCTACTTTTCTTCTTTGGAATCACGAGTGTATTCAAGTTGACTGGACATTGTGGTTTTCCGGCGTTCAGTCGATCAAGTGCCATTTCGAGTTCTCGCAACTTTGGCGATCTTTCCAACCCGTCGGCGGTTCTCCATAGAATTGTGGCGCCACAAAGATCGATCAGCGTTCCGTCTTGTAGCATATTTGTCCATTCTGGTACCAGCGATCCTCTTGTCGAGCTACTTCTCGTCATTCTCGGTTCGTAAACATTTCCATTTATCGAAACTTCTCTCCATTTATACATTGGTTTTTCAATCGTCGCGTCAATCAGATCCTTAAACACCGAAATTCAGAATTTTTAGCGTTTTAACAAAAGAGACTCACATCTTTATTTGGGTGTAAAATGAGCACTCCATTCGTTGTCAAACCGTCAACTTCGCCTGAAGGACTTGCCCATTTCAGTGCTTTCTGCTGAAAATTTCAGAGTAGTCGAATATTTTTTTTTAAAGAAACTCACATTGATCGATATATTGTGATGTGAATCGAAGCCAGCCGCGTATAAGTATGCTTTGTTGGAGTTTTCACGATCGATGAGAATTCGGCAAGCGAATCGGCTGATGGTTGACGTTCGATCTCCCTTTTCCAGAATTTCCACTTGGGGTCTCGAAGGCATGGCGATGTTGGTGGCAGTTTCTGGTAAAAACATCCACGTGTCGATAACTGTGAAATCGATTTGTTCATCAGAAGCACGACCAATCTGAAATAAGCAATTATCAAACCACAAATTAAGAATCTTTATTTACCTGGAACATATCCTTCGTCGGATCATTGCCATACTCTATTATCACAGATTTGTGTGAATCGTATTGGAATGCGACGGTATGACGATCTTTGTCTTTAACGAGCTGAAAATTGTCATTGAATGGAATATATCAGCAGAAAAAATTGATACCTTGTGCTCCAATGCGGGTCCATTATAATTGTGAACGAAGCTCTTTTTGATGCCGTTGGCCAAATCTCTCCTTCGTAACGTCATCTTTGTTAGGTATCGTTTTGATGTTGCTTTATTTTCGGATTGTCCATTGAATCTGAAATTGAAGAATGAGTTGATCCGGTTACTGCTGTAGTTTTAAGTTCCAACTCTTCATATTTTGATTCTTTGACATGAAATTTGGACAAAATCTCATAACAGATTCATCTTTAATATAGAGAACTTGATAGAGTTGTTAAAATCCTTTGAAAATAAGCTTCCTGAAATGATGAACCCTTGAAATAAAACATCTAGTGGGGTAGTTTTACATGCAGAACTCGAATTGAAGAACATTTTTAATTTAAATTTCAAAGTAAGAACTTATAGATTATCAATAGAGTGCATGCATTTTGATGTATGTATTCTATTTAGTTATTTCAATCGCTGAAGTACAGTAATATAATTACAGGAGCTTATTTCAAAAAAAAAATTGAGGCTAATTTTGAAAACACATTTAACAAGATAAGTGATTACTGTAGGTTTTTTGAAAAATAAATTTTAAGTTAGAAACAATTTTTAACGAATTTTTTGGCTTCAAATAAGCATTTAAACTTTAATAAAACTTACCCTAACACTATTAGTTCTCCATAAACATCATCATCCATTAGTATATCGTTCGAATATGCCGGTGGACTTGCATTATTCGATCCAATCCGTTCATCATCCAAGATCTCACCTTCACCCATTATTCTGGACCCTGCAATTTCTGTTTCTTTATTTTGAAGATTAGCCAAAAATAGATATAGAAATCCATGGAAACAGGAAAAATGAGTGACGTATATTGAGGAGCGGATGATGACCAAGATAAAACGATAAGAAAATATTTTTGGATTATTTCAGAACGGCTTCTTTGGAGGAAAAAATATGGTTGAAAATTGAAGAGCTCTCACGAAATGAATTTTTTTTTCTAATGTCATAAAAAATAATAGAATATTTGAAAACGACAGGGGAAAAAATCAATAACCGTCCCAAATACCAACAGAACGTCGAAAAAAAGATACATAATTGTAACTACCACATACGATTTACTACTTACAACAAGTTTATGTGAAAATGAACGAAGATGAACAGTATGTTTTTGTGAGTAAGATAAATCGTTCTGTTATTACTTTTTTATTTCACTCGAACGAGTTTTTTATTTTGCAACTTATTTGGGCCTTTTATTGAAAAAAAAACGGAAATTTATCAAATTTCCGGGAATAGAGATCTTTATAATAGGTTTATGATTTTCAAAGTGCATAAAATTGAACTAGGAAGGAAACTACAGTACGTCTATGATTAAATTTTTGAATTAGCTTTGAACTTGGCGGGAACTCCCAGTGAAAAAAAAAGCTATTAGAACCGATATAGCTTTCAACATCCTCAAAGCTCGAAAACCAATTAAACAGGAGTGCGAGAAGAAAACTATCGAGGATAAATATATAAAAAATCGTGTGTAAAGGTGTGAACAGAGGGCGACAACCATTGCAAAAAGGCCAATGGGAGGAGAGGGTGCAGAGAGAAAGGGGATTTCGAGACGCGAGAGACGCAGAATCTATTGTTCAATATGTTCGGAGGAGCTCTGGTACCAAACGACGACGAATACTTTTGTTTTGCGCATGTGTGCGCGAGCTGAAAATCGAGATGTTATTGTTTTTGGCGGCGGCGACGGCAACGACGGCAGCGCTGAAAAACAACAACGAAGACGACTAATGAAGAAATTGGATATCTATCTTCAGAAAGTGCATGGGGAAATTAAAATGAGATGGATTATTACTTATTTTTCGAAGGCACAAAAAAAACCCAACAAAAATAACATCTGATCATCAACAAGAAGTGCATTATCTCCCTACGACATGAACATGTGCATAAATATGATAAGAAGAAGAGAGGAGCAAAAAACGAAGAGGCGGGAGTTGTTATTTTTATGAAAATGTGATTTTTTATGCAGGGGAGGAGGGGTTTGCATAGAATCGAAGACTTTTTTTGCTAAAAATAACGAATCGCGTTATACTTCTTCATGTAGAAAAATCTGACGCTCTAGTTTTTACCACTTTTTTTGCGAAAAAAAATAAATTAGAGTCAAATTCGTCAAAAATAAAGTCACAAAACCAGTGTGTCTGTGTGTCAATTATATATGCCAAAAGCAGGGTTGGCTCACACCAATTTTGCTCTTTCCAATATTGAACATGACAAGAGGAAGAAAGGGTGGAAAGAAAGAGGAACGAGTGCAAAATTAGGTCAATCGAGGTGCAAACAATCGAGTATGTATAGAAGACATGAATACACACACAAAAAGAGCGGAAGAATTAACAATTCGGAAGAACAAAGTGAGTCATTTTTTGGTTTCCAAAAATTCTGTACAATAGAATTATTGAGGACGAAAAATGCACTAGAAGCTACATTTTTTCTCACACTTTGCATTAGTGTACGAAAGTCATGATTTGTCAATACAATGTTTGGTGTTTTTATAATAATATTACATGTAGAAGCGTCGTTTCGATTTGAAATCATCTAGACATACGTATATGCACTTTCAAATGACCACAAAATGGAATGAAATGAAATATTGGTTCCGAAGTAATTTGGTGTTTGAAAAAAATTGAAAATTCACTTGCACTTTTGAAAAGGGCTCAATGTTTCGGGAAATGAGTTCTTCAATATACATAGGCAGAAAAAAATGAAGCCTTGTCAAACTTGAAAAAATATAAATCTTCAGCTTAAGGATCTGATACGAGGAATTGGAAAATTACTCTTAAAAGAAAGAACAAATTTTTAAAAGGTATAACCCTCGAAGGATATTTTACTGAAAGGTCTAGTTTTCTAGAAAATTTGATTTGAAAGGAGAAATATGGGCAGCTTCATAATTTTACAAAAATTAGGGCCTCTTCACTCAATTTTTCAATACTAATGTGATGAATTTATGATTCATGAACACGGGATTTCAGAGATACATGATAGATTTCTGGACTCTGGATCATCCAGGGAAACTAATCAAACAATGCTAGAAAAAAACTAAACGAGAAGACAAACACACAAGCATCTATCTAGTCATACATACACTGACTTTTCCTTTTTCTTTTTCGACCAAATAAGTCTATGTGTGTATTTTTGTGCTAGTAGCAGCTGGCAGAATGAAACGAAACTAGGCGAAAAAGAGATTGCACGGCCCATTGAGAATATTATTATTACTACTACTAATATTACTTTAGTTCACAAGCCACACTTGAACTAATTGGGCGCAAAGGTTTATATACTTTTGAAAACTTGAAAAACTTTAATAGCTTGTCAAAATAAATAGACATGAAAATGAAGTTTATTGTAATCCTCGATGATTCTGTGGAAAACAAATTCGAAAGAGATTAGGATAGATTAGATTATAAGTGTTCAAATAGGCTTCTATGATTTTTTTTCAAAAAAAAAAACTAAATTCGGGATATTAAAAAATTAAATCCCTCTTCAAACACTGAAAAATAAAGAATACAATGTCCTTGATGAGATATTTTTTTTCAAAGAAAAAAAAGAGCGACCTTCCCGAACATCTGGTCTTCAAAATGAAACTGAAAGTTGGAAAATTTAGCTTTTCAGCTGAATTTTAAATAGGTCTGCAAAACACAGATGTATACAAAACACTAAAATGTGTTTGTTTGATAAATATTTGTACGTGTGTCATGTCACATTTATTTATTTACATTTTTTCGAAATGAGAAAATAACACACAGACACTTTTTATATTTATAATTTCAGGAAAAATCTGGAGAGGAACATGACAGAGCATTACAAATAATGGAACACGGAAAACTTAGTTAATTAGGCAAAATTTTTTTTTAGCGCTCTGACCGCTAAAATTTTATTCCAGTTTCAAAAATATTAGGCTTCCAAAATTTTCAAGTTTCAACAGTAGAACAAATTTTTTTTGGGCTTTTATATTAATTTTTCAGGTTTTTCTATAGTTACCTTTTGATTTTCCTGCTTCTAACTACAGCAACGTCCAACATAAAATATAACCATGCGCATAGACCATCAAAACTCAGTCGATTTCTAGATTTTCGAGAGGAAGAAAATTAATTTATAAAAAAATTATTCTGGGTTACTGTCATCGAGAAATTGTGTACAGCAACACCTCGACGCAATAATGCACACAGAAAATATTTTATTTATTTTTTTCTTTTTTTTTTTGTTTAAAGATGAAGTAGCATTTCCGTATGATGAACGAACACGAAAAAGTAGTATGAAGTATAGCAAATTATAATCTTGAATAATTAAAAATGGATTTTTTCCTCACTTCTCCGCAAATTTCAAACGTATTGTTCATTATTGACCTCGGTTCTCTGAAAAACTTCATAAAAAGTATTTCAACTGAATTCAAATTCTATCTCGTTCGTTAGAGCGCATTATCCCCATCAGTTGTGCACTTTATTTTTCACTTTTTGCTTTTAAAAATTTGGTTTAATTTATAAAGTCACTGCAATTTAGACCAATGAGAAGCGGGACAAACGAGAGAAAATGCCATAGGCAGTTAGAGAAAGCGAGATAGTGTTCATTTTTGAGAGAATTAGAAAGGTCTTGCAGCGAAGAGACGCGCGCGAATTCAAAATTCAAATTCTCCCATGAAGCAGTAGAGCACGTTTGCTTCACTTCTCTGAGTCAACTCTCTCGATTTGTCCCGTCTAAAACACAGTGAAGTTCGTAGCTTTAAACCTCATTCATCAATTCTTCGACAGATCTGAAAGCTCAGTCCTAATAATTTTATTCGCATTTTTAAAATCTTTCTAGTCACTCTTCAACTCAACTGTATTTTTTCAAACTAAATTTTACATGTTTCAGCTATTATGATCGGGTTAGAAGGATGGTTCGCAAATTTCACCCAAATCTCAAGGAGGTGGAATACACCGCAAAGTTTAGCCGATATTCCTAGGCCTCATTTAGAATATGCGATTTTCGCTACGTTTAAAGGAGCAGAACTTATGAGTGTTTTAGGTGAGAACATTTATAATTTTTCAATCTAAAATATTTGATTTTCGAGAAATTAATTTTAAAAAGTGTTCAAAAAATATTTTACAGGTGGCTTGGTAGCTCATCCAATCTATCGGTGGTATTTATCTCGAAAATTGACACCTGAAACAACAACGCCGAATTCTGATAAAGTTATTCGAAATGCATGTCGAAAGCTACAGGGACGTATGTTGATCTTCGGATTGGTAGCCGCTCCTTTGATCAGTCGTGCCGAGACCCATTTTAGCGGTCGAACAGATATGGAATTGAAAAATAAGTGTTATGCAATTAGATGCAATGCAGATACTTTATCGTTGGTAAGCGGGTGGTTCTGAAATCGGATTTAAACTAACAACACATTGAATAACCAATTATAAGTTTTAAAGTGATTTTTTTCAGGATCGAGCCGTAGTCGTATGCGGTTTGATAGGCTGGTACTGGAAGCGTTTCCAAGGCGCCGTCGATGGAATCAATTGCGGAATAGCCTATGCCATGATCAATTCACAATTTATTGCGCCAAGAACTTCACCAATGCTCAAAGACAGTGTGCCAGAAGAAGCACGATTTGAAAATGTTGAGGCAGCCGAGGAACATAAGACACAGTTAACGAAGTTTTTGGCAGAACAGGATAGAAGTCAAAAAACGAGTGAAGCTGTAAAAAATTAGGTTGTTTTGTAGACATAGGATAGGATTTTCAATAAATTATTCTTAAATACTTGTTTTTAAAATATAAATTCATCAACAATTGGAGGATAACAATAACAATGAGAAAAACAAAAAACATCTTGAAACAGTAAATAAAACTAATTTGATTTTAAGAAGAAGTTGAAGCAGTTGAACTTCCACCAAGCGCTTTTCGAAGCTTGGCTTGCTCCTTCTTCGACAAAGATCGACTGATTTCCTTCTTTCTCGATTTAATATTCTTCTCGCGCTTTTTATCGAACTCGGCCATTTCGTCGGCTTTCCTCTTGCGGAACTCTTCTTTCTTGTCGCTTTTTTGTTTGAGGTCCACTCTATAAATTTGAAAACTTGATATTTTCGTTAATTTAAGGCGCTCAAGTTAACCAGAAATTAAGCATCCTAATTGAAACTAAGATAATAGTAAATCTGTTGATTCACATTTTCTTTTTAATTATTTACTAAATTTTCCCCAAAAACTTACTTGTTCAGTGTTCTCAACATTTCCATAAATCTCTCCCTCCTGGCCTCTTCAGGTTCCAGAATAACCGCTGTATGTTTTGCCACCAACGAATCTTTCTCCTTCTCCTCTCTTTCGCTATAGGTCGGTTTCAATTTGAACGGTAGTGACTTTTGCAGCTTCGGCGGTACGTGAAGTGGCGCCGCTTCGAACTCCGGTCTTACAATCGGTTTGTAGTTGGAATCCTTCTTCAATGGAACTCCCATTCCCAACTCATGTCGAATCTTTCCAACGGTTCTCATACCGACCCAAGGTTCACTAGTCGGTTGTAAATGATCGCTAATCGGTGTGTAGAATCGCGGAATGTTAACAGTAACCCATGAACGCAGAAAAACAATGTCTCGCATCAAAATTTTGTCTTCAAAAGTAGCACGGAAGGCGCCTGGCGGTGCCTTGATTGCTTTTTTAATTTGTCCACGAATTCCAGCAACTGTTCGAATTGTGGCACCTTCGAATTTAGCTACTTCCAGAGCCGAATTGAACATTCCTTTGACAAATGCCGTCTTTTTGAAGATTTTTTCCGGTGTTCCGATAAGTTTCAACTTCTTAACAACTTGAGTTGATTTATCCAAATCGAGAATACCTCCAGTGGCGACGATTCGGTAACCAGGCTGAAAATGATTTTTAGGTTTACGATTTTTTATTCAGAAAAATATAATTTTGAACCTACCGTTTTATCTGAAACTGATTGAATCGCCAAAAGACCAGTATTTTGGGCACAAATTGGTCCGAAAAACGTAGCGTGACAATGCATATGTTCTGGAGTATATTTCAAAAATCTCAAGCGCATATTGTGATCTTGCATCGAATAAACGGCCACTGTTTGATATCTTCTCCATCCACAACTGATAATCAGTGGATCTCTCGATTTCAGCGTTCGTTCAAACCAGCGGTGACGTTTTACGCGAGCCTGGACAATTCCCATGTTTTGCTCGCCAGGAAGCAATCCACCAATAATGTATGGTGCAGTAGAATCGAAATTGTTCACAAATTCACAAGGAACATTATCGATTTCAATTCTAACATATCTTCCAGCTCGATATCCTTCGATCTTCTCCCGTTCTTCTTCATCCATACCCTCGAAAACTTGGCGATTCAAATCAGCTTGTTCAGTCATCTCGTTCTGGAAAAAAATGAATAATAATTTGATAAATTTTGAAAATTATAAACCTTAGCCTTGTTATAAAATTTACAAGTCTCATCATAGTCGTCATTGAACCTTTGTTTGAGCTTGATTTTCTCCTCTTTTCTCTTCTCTTTCCGACTTTTTTCAGCTTCAGTTTCTTTTGTCGGATCACCCTCCTCGTCATTATCATCGCCAGATTCATTCTCGTCCTCTTCATCGTCCAAGTCGTCATCATCGTCATCCGAACCGATTTCATCTAAAAAAAATTTCAAACTCTTGAGATCCAATCAAATCTCAACTTACTTTTCAATTTAGCCTCTTCGGCATCGTCTTCGGTCCAATTTCCCGTCACAAAACAATCCGCGATTCCATCTCTGGCCTCCAAATCCTCCCAATTGATACTAGAAGTTGTTGGCATCGAAAACTGGGTATAACCAAAACCATCTTCTTGCTCAACGATGTCCTTCTTCTTTTCTTTTCTGACAACAAAAAGTTCGCCAACGCTTTCATCTTCTCTCTCGTCGGTCGAATTTTCTTGACCATACACCATTTTCATCCAACTCAGTTTCACATTTTTCGAACCAGTATATTGTTCTATGGCTTTGGTTGCCAAATTTGACCATTCATTCTCCTCCAAATCCTCTTCTTCTCGATTTTCTTCTTCTTCATCTTCAAAATCTTCTTCATCTTCGAAATCCTCCTCGTCTTCTAATTCATCATCATATTCTTCTCCATCATTCAATTGATCTTGGAAGCTTTCCAAAGCTACTGAGTCTCCCAGAAGTTGAACTGTCGACTTCTTCAGTTTGTCATCAATACCCGATTTGACCGACTCGAGAGCTTCTACGAGGTTGTCACGTTTTCTCTGAAAGAAAATCATGGGTAACATACTGTGAACTTCGAACTTGGGTAGAACATGAACAACACAAAGTATTTTAAAAATATAAACTCACATTGAAGTTATGTGCATTTTTCGATTCTACATAGATCGCGTCCTTATCATAAATAACACCTCCAAGTCCGGAAAACGGAGCATAAACTTTTTTCTCTTTCTCGTTCAAAGCACGGCGTTTAATTTCTTCTGGAAGTGGGCAAGGATCGGGGAGAGTAGTAACCTGAAATTAATTTCACAATTAATCAACTAAAGGTAAGATGCCTTACGTCAGAGATTCGCATGTCACCAACTCCAGGAACATGAATGGAAGAATGGTTTTTGAGATGAGCTCCGTGAATCCAGCCATACATAGCAATTTGTCGGTCGATGAGAGGGTCTAATCGAAGAGATTCAGAATTTGTGACATCTTCAAAACGGTCGCAAAGTAGATAAGGGTGAGCATCTTTCCAAACCATTGGTCGAAACTTCATTACCGAGATAAATCGTGCCAAATTGTGAACTTCATTGTATTTATATTGTCCATGAACCATTCCTGACATATAGAAAAGTTTGGCGCCTTGATAAAGCTCGGTCCAAAATCGATGCTTGAGAATTTTCTTCGTTTTGTTCACCCGCGAAATGCCGTCAAGTAAATCTAGATGGTTTAGAATTCCCATGATTCTTGGCATTCCGTGAACTTGACAAATATTGAGAAACTCGAAGGTCTCCATTTCGAAACCATATGATGCATCAACCATGAGGAGTACTAAATCGGCCACCTTCGCAATATCAATCATATGGTTGATGTCGTTTTTGACTTCGATGAATTGAACTCGTCTCTTTTTACCCGTCACGAGTGTAACAGGACCATTGATTTCACCGAAACCATCTCTCAAATAGTATTTGACGAGGCCTCTCAACAATGTTGTCTTTCCGACTTTCGAAGGGCCCACGATGGCGACAATTATGGGTGGAGCTTCGATCGGTTTCCGATCCATCATAAGAATATGCTTTTTCCTCTCATTCAAATCAGCCGCTCTTCTGATTGCTTTACCGGCAGCAATTGCTGAATGAAAAGTGAAGGCTTTTACATTGTTGCCTTTATGTTTAGCCGCTGCTTCTTCTTTCTTCTTCGCCTTTCCACCGGTTTTGTGCACATTGTGTGCTTTGTTTTTCTGGCCCTCGAAAGGGGCCGCGGGAGGTGGCATTTCTGTAAGAAATAACTGTTTAAAGTCCTATTGTGAACAAAAAAGACAACAAATCTAAGAAACACGCAAAGTCAAGATGCACCATTTTTGATGATTGACCTCAATTTTTAACGTCTTTATAACAGAATGCTCATATCGGATACGAGCACACAAAAAAGCTTCAAAAAGCAAACTAAATTTTTTCTGAACAATAAAAGTAAAAAATGAAGGCGTTGCAGGACTAACGACTCAATACTGACGCGTTTGTTGTTCGCGTCTGCGTCTCTTCAAATATTGCACTGTTTCGTGTTTTTTTTCAAGTTATTGGTTGAGGAATTTTTGAAGTGAAAAAAAAAAATTTTTCCAGTAGATCTCGTTGAGCCTTAATTTCATATAAAGAAAGTGAGATGTAAAACATTAAAAATAATTTTTCAGAGAACAATGAAACTGCTTAATTTATAAACTTCACACGATTGTGTGTACACGACACCTATTTATTAGAAAAATATTTTTAAAAAAAACCCCATACATTTCAAAGAAATGGCAATTGTAAATTAGGAAAACAATACATAAATTAATTAATAGTAGATGTAAAACATTAAAAATAATTTTCAGAGAACAATGAAACTGCTTAATTCATGAACACCACACGATCGTGTGTACACGACACCTATTTATTAGAAAAAGTAATAAAAAAAAAACCCCCATACATTTGAAAGAAATGGCAATTATAAATTAGGAAAACAATACATAAATTAATTAATAGTAATCTTCAAATGTATGGCCACCATCAGTATCAGTATTTGGTTCGGAAGGGTATTCGTTTTCGACGTTGTTTCTTCCGTCGTTTTCAAAGCCATAGCGGTTTCCGTGCCAAATTCCACTGTTGCTCGCATAACCGGCCGCGCTGTAACTTTCGTAGCCGACGTCGTATCGATAGTCGTTGCTGAAGTCGTAACCACTGTTGCTTTTGTGGCCATTGCTACAACTTTTTTCGCCAATTCTGCTAGAAAAGTGACTTCTGTCTTCAACATCATCGGCGCTACTGTTCGAATCGTTGCTTTTTCTTTCATGTTCATTGACGTTTCCACTTTTGGCTTCAACGTCATAACTGTATTCATTTGAATAGTAGTCATTGCTCTTTTGTTCAACTTCACAACCGTATTCGTTTGAATAGTAATCGTCGCGTTCGTTTGGCGAAGGGTGATAGTTTCCGGTTGCAGAGTAGTTGTCGGTTTCTTTTTCTACGTCACTGGTGCCGCTATTTTCAACGCCATTGTTGCTTTCGCTTGAATCTTCTTCGTCCTCCGGCTCGGCCATAAAGTAGGAACCACGTTCTTTTCTTTGTCTTTCCGCTTCACTAGCTGAAATCAGTAAAAGTTGCAGTAACCGAAAGTTACGCGGACAACAACCCGCAATGAAATAGAAATTTTTCCGAAAGTTAAAGTTTTAGGTTGAAGAATTTTTCCCACTTGGCAAGGAAGTAGCAAGAACTTACCAGTGATCTTTCCGCTAACATGGACGTTATAGTCCGTACAAAGATCAAAATTTCGGTTACTCACAAACCAGAACATCTGAAATTATACTTTTTGATGATTATGACTGCCTTTATCTATCAAACTCACCTCTTTATACGTCGCTTTTGACAGAATCGCTTTGAATCTCGGACAACCTGCAGTATTGCACAGACAGTTATTACTTAGTTGTTTTTTAACATATCCCGGTCCATAATCGAATGTGAGCTTTAAAAAAATGAAAACATAGAATCCTTATTCATTAATACAACATACCGGTGTTCCCGGAAAAATATCCTCCAAAGATACCATGATCAACTTCGTCTGATGAGGTGCTAAACCCTTTTGGAAAACTCGACATACTGAAAGATTTGGATGACATCCATGGGACACAAATCTCGCTTCATTTCCTTTTTTCTTTGGATCTATGTTCCAAGTACTCATGTACGTTTTCTGAAATGAATTACATGTATCATTCAAAACTTTAGATATAAATACCTTTAATTCAGCTCTCAGCACATCATCTATATCCTTCGTTTTGTCAATAAACGTATCGAGTTGAACACTAGCCGAATCCGCGTCACATATTGTGAATGCGTAGTCTTCAGAGCCTCGTATGGCTACAGTTTTATCGTCAACAATTTCACCAGTGAATTGAAAAACTGGCGAACCTGAAATACACATAGTTTTATGAAACCATTTCAGTGTTCTCACCGTATGGGATGTAATTGAGTGGACGGATACAGAATCCTTTATTATCATATCGGAACAGTTCGAATCGGTTCAAGTTGTTTTCGATTGTATACATCACGTTATTATCACAACATCCTTTGCATTTACAACTTGAGCTACAGCTAAATGCAAAGGTATCGTAATAGTGATCGATATCTCGCATTTTGATTTCTTCGAACGTTTTCTATAAACAAATTTATTTTCAACGAAAATAGATAAAAACCTACAAATTTTGTGGGTACTTTCCGATAGGGCCCCTCATCTTGTAATCCAGCTAGCGCTGCATTCATCTTATAGCATATGCAATTTGGATTTTCATAACATTTAACCATTGATTTACCGTCTTTGCAACAGTCACACGAAATCTAGAAAAACATCCTTGTGAGAAACATGAACTTGCGAATAGAAACTCACGATGTTCTTTTCAGCTAATTTAATGATTTTCTGTAGCTTCGATTTACTTTCCTCTCCAATAACATTTTCCGTAATATAATCGAAAATCAATGTCTCGGGAATATCGACATTTTTTTTTAAATTGTAAGGAGATCTATCGCAATACACTGGTAACGGGTTTTTAACATCGAAAGTCAGATTCTTCATGATTTGAAGTCTATTGGTTGGTGGTTGGTATCGGCCACACTGTTGTAAACGGTCAAGCTCGCGTTTGATCTTTTTTTTCAGTTCTTCGGTTCTTTTCTTGTTTGCGCATTTTGCAATTTGATGGTCGGTAGCGTAGGTTAAATCTTTATTGTACTGTTGATGTAATCGAATGGTACGCATTTGAAGGACAGGTCCGTTTTGAACTTCAGGAACATCTAAATCCAAGTTCTCATAGAGGATTGGATCCTTTTTAATTTTTTTGAGAGTTTTTTTCCAAACAGTTCTTAAGTTTGGCCATTCACAGTAGATAACGAATTTCGCGTTAAGTTGCATTTTTTGTCTTTTTGAAAGTGAATTATTTGTCGCGAAAAATCGTCTCTCCTTCTGTTCTTCATCTGTATCGTTAATAATTTCCTCTTCTTTTCCGGGCTCAAAGAATACAACATCATCCTGAAATGAAAAAAAATAGTTTTTCACTAAAAACAAAACCTACATCTGAATCTGAAAGCGTAATTACATCTTCAGACTGTGTCATAAACGGAGTTGTAAGCGAATTCGAGACTGGAACAGGAACTGTAGCCGTAACCGAATCCGAGATCGGAAGCTGAACCGGAATCAAAGCCGGAATCTTATGTTCTGGAATCTGAACCGGATCTGGTTCTGAATCTGAATCCGATTCTAGATCTATGACTTCTATTGGCCTTTTCCTAGATGATGATGAACTGGATTTGACTGAACTCGGTTCACATGATTGGTCCATAACAGATGCATACTTTGAATAATTATCTTCTAATCGTTGCATAACCCCTGAAAAATGAAAAATTGATAAATATTAGGAGATACAAAAAAGAAAATATTCAAATTTACGAAATACTAAATCAAAAATTCAGGTTTGTGCAGCTCTAGAGAAAATTGGGGAAAATTAGTGTAAATCGGTGCAGTTTTGGTCGTGATATAGTGAATGTGGGGCCGAATATCCCCACTGAAATGATGTGCGATTGGGTAAGAATTGATGCTCCTGTGAAGAAAATTGGCGAAATTCAGTGAACTTTGGATTGGAGGAAAGTTGGAGAGCACCAAATTATTTCCAACTTACTGTCACCAAAAATGCGCCGATTAACACATTAGTTTTTTCTCCCATTCTTTCTAGAGTGGCAACAAATTTCATCAAAAATGACCGAAAGTTTTTCTTTTGCCTAGGCAGGCGCCTGAAGACGTTCGAATGTTTATTGATTAATGATATGTAAAAGAGACTAGAGACGCAGAAACTTTAAAGGAACACTTATTTTTGTGTGTGGTGGGTCTCGCAGTAATTCTGCGCTCTCTCTATTTTCCACACTCTCTTATCGATCATTATAATGCTTTCTTCTTTTCCTCTGTTTTCGTCTAAATAACACGGTTGTCGCAAGGCAGACGTATATAATAGTTGTGAGTAGTTGGCCAGGCAGTTGGAAGTTGATACAAAGATATCGAAAACTTCATATGACAGTAGGCACATATCGAGAAATATTTTTATTTCCCTCAGAATTTCTCAAAAATTTTTTTCTTAATGATTTCGCAACTTCGCCGTTTTTCGAAAATAAACAATCAATTTTTTACAGAACATTCAAAAATGAGCAGAAGAAACTACGGAGGTGGTCGAAGCGACGCTAAGCAAATGGCGCGAAACAAAAATCGTTTCACCCGACTAGACCCTGATATCGCTGGTCGCTACGAAGATTTGGATGAAGATGTGTCGGTGCCAGCACGATCGATTCAAAGCAGACTACAACCGAATCGAGGAGGAACAACGCAAAGCAACAGAAATCCGTTTGATCGACGTGTTGCAAATACAGGAGTCAAAAATGCCGATTTAGTATACAAAGTTCGAGTTCCAAATGGCGCGAAGAAATTCGATAGTGCGTGGATTGTAAAACAGTTGAATCAGAAGATCGAAAATTTCAAAGCTTGGCTCTTCAAAGAGAATCAAAGAGGAGATTGGGAGTTCTTTGTCAGAGACGAAGACACTTCACAGGCGATCAGAGCCAATAGTCGTCGTATATATCATAGAGAAACTGCTTCGAAAGTTGAGTTTCAAGTCTCTCGAGTCCCAGCTCCATGGCAACAGATGAAAAAGTCTGAACTTGAAATTGTTCAGGTAAAAATACAATTATTGTTATTGATTGAGTTACTATTCACTTGTTTCAGAAAGTAGTCGACAGTCGATATAACGCAGAGAATCGCATGCTGGATTTATCGGAATTTGGAATGGATAAAGAATTCACATCAAGAGATATGCTGATGTACCTGACCAAGGCCAATGTTATGATCGCTGTTTTAGATAGAATTGATGAACGTTATGGTAATATATCAGCTCTTAGTCTTGCGGTAAGTGTCAAGGATAAAACGTTTGAATGTTCATCAAGTTATTTTAGAACAACCGCCTCCATCATTTGGATTATGTGTCAGCTCTAGTGTCAGTTGCTAAATTTGTCAAAGTTTTGGAAATGAGTCATAATATGGTATTTTTAAATGAAAAATTTCAATACATATTGGGAAATTTTTTAGGTACAATCAACAGAAGAACTTAAACTTCTCTCTGGTCTGCCCGTCGAAAATTTCTTCTTCGAAGGAAATCCCGTTATAGAAAAGCTGTCTTCCGCATCCGCATATCTCAGGTCCCATTTTTTAATTCTTTTTCTTATAACATTTTTAGATACTAACGTATTTTCCTGATCGATTTTAGCATGGTACAAGACGTTTTCCCTCGATGCGCATTTTTGGTAAGAACTCTATTTCAATAATGACGTTAAAAATATACCCTTGATTTCAGGATGGAACACCTGTGGCTCCCCGTGTCGTCAAACCTACTACATCGTTAGAAATTGCACCATATCGCGTAAGACATGAGTTTTGTGAATAGCTCTGGAATTTTTCTTTTTTTCAGGCTGGATTCTATTCAAATCAACAGATCCGCGAACTCGTTGAGCAGTTCATTGTATTGTTTTTCCAACTCTACGATGGACCAGAAGGACAGACTACTCGAAAACAACTTGTTGAAGCTTACGACGAAAATAATGTAAGTTCAAAAGATTATATACTGAAAAAATAATTGATATTTAGTCAAAGTTTACATTGTCGATTACAAATTTGAGCTCAAATGAAGAGAAGACATACTATCCTGTCAAGTGAGTTTTTGTTGTGTTACTTTTTAAGTATTATAGACGAATAAACTTTCAGAGAATGCTATGATACCTACATTCGAATCTCCCACAACATTTTGCAAGAAGAATACTTCTCTCGTAATCGGAGCACCCGAACCGCCCGTGGCTCTATGGACATTGCTGTTTGTCTATCAAAACTACCTATATCCAACCATCTAACTCAAACATTCGTTGTGGATGTCTTCTTGGTTTCTAACGAATTGTTGGGTTTCACAGTCCAAGGATTATTTGAAGATGGAAAATTGGCTGCAGATGGTGAAGTTCCGACACCAAACTATTTTTCAAGATCATTCACAGTGGCGCCTAGAGACGGAGGGTGAGCTGGAATATTATTTTAAAGTGAATTTGAAAGAAGAATTTTCAGAAAAGTTGCCGTAATTTCCGACCAATTATTTATTTCATCCGCGTCAACTGAACGCCTCTCAAAATACAAGGCATTGTTGGAACAAGCTGAAAATAATGGATCTGCTCAAGAATTAGTCAATCCGATTGCCCAAGCATCTATTGTAAGTTCCAATCTCTATCCAATTTGAAAAATTTCCGTGTTGCAGGCTATCAATGGAATGGGATTCAGTGGTGAACCGCCAAAAGATATGAAGGACCAGATGATTGCAGCGTTCTCTCAGTTCAGTGGAATGATTGTGTCTTGGTGTGAGAAGTGTTTGGCTGACTTCGGCTGGAATTATGATGTGAGTTGAAAAACACCGTTGTTATTGCAAATCTTTGTTTTTTTCAGTATGCCTGCCAAAAATTCCAAGAAATTAGAAGCACAGTACCCGCCGAAGCATTTGCCCATTAAACATCTCCCTTTTTTCCCCATTTCTGTTTATTTCTTCCTTGTTCCTATATTATCTCCCCTAGATATTCTTGTTAGACCTTATCCTTTTTACTTTACCCATTCATTCCTCATCTTTTGAAAAATTTCTTTGAAACTTTAAAATATCTCAGGTTTCAAAAAAAAATCCTATCTGCAACTCGCTGATCTCATCCGCTGTAAACGTTCATTTTCCAATCATCCTTAGAAAATTTTTTATTCTGGAATCCTGACGACTTCAGATGAATTCCCACCTCCACCATCTGGGTGCTAGAATCGATTTCTATTTCACCATTGGCTTGAAATGTTTCTTTTTCAGAAGAGACTTCAGCCTTCGATTCCTAGCATCAGCCCAGTTTTCTGGAAGGCATCTGAATGAATCGAACCATTCTGTTAAACACATTTGGTTGGTCTTGGACGTTGTTGTGGGAAGATTGTGCGCGTGTGCGGGGGATTTCTAAATGACAAAAAAATTTAAAAAGCTCAAAGAAAATTTTCATCATCATAATTTTTTATTTACCCGTAAAACATAAAAATCTCTCAATTATTTTGCAAAAGTTTACACGTTTTTTTTGTAGTTGTTCGCTGTTTTTTCCTCAATTTTTCTCGACATTTGAACAGAAGACGAACACCCTGACATCTGAAAATAGTTCGGTTTTATTATTATTACTATTATTCGATTTTTTTGTATTTTCCTTTTTTTGTGTTGTCAAATATGAGTATTTTTGTTTGAAATGTAAAGTTTTTGAAAAACCACGTTTGCTGTTTCCGGTGGAAAAGTATTTCAATTTTCAGTGAAAGTTTCAGAAAAGTCTTACCTTCCATATATAAATGGATTGATGACACTATTCAATACGACCAAGGAATTAACAATGTAGTTGGAGTCCAAGTTATACAAGTAAGAGTCGAAGTTGAACACCATCCACCTGGAAAATCCGAGAATTTCAATGGGCTGCTCAGAATCTCGTGAACGTAAGCTATTGAACTAGATTTTTTCGAAAATCTGAATTTTTCTCAGTTTTCTAGAATTTAGACATCAAAAACGGATTCTACGGGTCAAAAAAGCCTAAATAATTCCAAGATAGAAATTTTTGGTAATCCGGTTCTCTAAAAAGTAGGTGCTGAAAATAGAAAATAACGTACCCGAGTAGTAATTATAGCCTAATGGTTAAAAAAAAACTAATTCTATTTGTCCATCAAACATGCAAAATCAGTTTCCCGGAAAATTCACATCGAGAAAAATCAAAAAACTGGAAGTCGTTCTTGAATAATTGAACAGTCTGTCTGTTCTCTGAGAAAAACAAAAATCTAATTTCACGAAAAAAAGACCCTGTCTGCAAGACTTACCATGCTAGAAGATTATACGGTAACCAGGTGACTACATAGGTCAAGATGAGCAACAGGGTTATACGAAGACTCCGCACTTTGGCACGCCGGAATTTCTCTTGACCGCGCACAGTTCGAGTGGTTATGGTGACTGAAAAATAGATTTTTGGTTGCTGAAAATTCCTCAAACGTCATTTGACATCTAAAATCGTCGGAATAATTAGTTGAATATGAATACTAATGAGTAAGTACGCGTAGTTTTCCGGAATATTTTATAGCATTTTTGAAAATCGCTACAACCCCGGTATGAATTTTTGTTTTTTTGAAAACTTGAAATTCTCGCATTTCAAAAAAAAAAAAAAAACTAAATGGGTGGCATAAGAATTTGATTTACATCGTCTGGGGAACATTTTAAAATTATACATTTTTACGATTCTCCCAGTCTCTTGAAAACACGTCAGGGAATTAGTACTCAGACAAAAACAGAACTCAGAGTAGTTATAAAGTAGAGTGGGAAAAGTGTAAACATAAAAAATCGAAAACAAGTATGTTTTGAGGATAAACTATGCAGTTACTGTTTTTCGAAATTTCAGCATGGAATTTTTGAAAAAACAGAGTACAGTTTTTGACCCGTAAAATCTATTTTCTAATTCTGACATTGAAAATTGAGCCTATCAAAAATTGAGCCTATCAATTAACGTTCCTAGTAAACTCACCTAGACTAGCTCCCATATGTTCCTTTTTCGCCGCCGTAGCCACAGCCGCAGTTTTCGACGAGCTAACTTCCGAAAAGTACATCGCTGACGAGCATTCTTGATCCGTGTTCAATGTTTTATAAATATCCTTTAATATCATGACATAACAAGCAACCAAGACGATCAACGGGATGTAAAAAATGAGCACAGTGTTTTGAAGTGAGTATAGTGTCATGTTTCGCCGCTCACTTTCACTCAAAACCTGACCACTGTTCAATTTCTCGGTCCAAAGAGTGATGCATTGAGTGATTCCCGGGAAACGGACCTGAAAATTCATATTATTTATACTTCCGCTTGCTCTCAAATTGTTTTCGTCCCTTGCTCGATGTATCTATAGACCAGACTTTTTTTTGTAGTTGTTAAACGAAAACAAATCTTAGAAATTCAAGAATGTGACAATTATAAATAATTCCGTAGGAGATTGGGTTTTTGAAGATATCGCGCTATTTTTAGTGCAAAAGGGCACATTTTGATGAGGTGACGGTTCTTTGATTTTTGAAAAAATCTAACATCAAAGAACGAGCTTGAAGATTTCAATTTGTGACGAATAATTCCCCGAAACTGACGAAATCAGAAACAGAAAAATGTGATTCATTTCGTGAGCCTATGTCGGTTTATTCACATATTAAAAACCGTAGATTCGTGTGTTTCAAAATCACTATTTTTCAGAACTCGACTAACCTCACTCCACACATAAACCTGCGGCAACATGGTCACAATCGCCGTCAACCATGCGACGACCAACATTCGAGGAACTCGTGAATGCCCTACCGCATTCACCCAAAGCGGATAACGCAAGGCGGAAAGACGGTACAATGCGATGCAAACCATGATGTTCGAACTAGAAAAGGTTACGTTTGCTTTTGGATAGGGAGAGTTTGAAAATTACCTAATGGCGAAAACAAAGGCGTCAACAAATCGCATGAATTTACACAAAACATTTCCACCTCTCCATTGATATGTGACTATCCAACCAATTAATCCGGGCACGTATAAACCGAGAACCTAGAGAAAATTACAACGTCCTTTGAAGTCATTGAAATCTTTGAAAAACTTACAAGAATATCTGAAATATTCAGATTGATATGCAATAAAAGTAGAAAAGATTTCGCATGTCGATAGCGTTTCAGCATATAAATAAGGGTCGAAATATTGACCGGAAGACCAATTATCACAAATAAACTGTATATAATAATCTGCACATAATCGGAAACCACATGTCCCAACTCTTCTACTTGTTCTGTTTGATTCGAAGAAATCATGAAGAAATTCGTTTTATTTGGCATCTGGAAATTGGGAATAAGAGAAAATAATCAAGAAATATCAAAGAAAATGCGAAAATAAGCAACTCTGATCAGTAAAGTGAAAATTAGGTGGGGGGTTATACTAATTTTTAGTTATTTTTAAGGGAATAATAAAAATTAGCTTCCTCCTCCCACGAATTGATTTAGATTTTACTGTAGCTTCGAAAAAATTTGGCTGAAATTATGTCATAATAGAGACCCGGTCTAGACCTATTCTACATTGTTAATGAGCTTCATGAGAGTCAATAGGAAACAGAATTACTCGGAATAATCCGATGTTCTTAGAACAAAAACAGACCAGGATTCCAGACACTAACGCATAAACTTTTTGACTTATACACAACTTTGTTATGATAATAAGAATATATCGCCGAATTATAGTGGCATAATGATAAAGAGATTAGGAAAGATGTGAAGAGGAGAGATCAAAAAACCAATAAAAGGATTTTGCTCACATAAATATTGAAAAACATGAATTTTCAAAGACAGAATGAAACAAGACGGAATTTACTAAAGGGTTTCAGCCAGTGGTTTTGATATCAGAAATCTGCGTAAATTCTAGCTAAAAAACAAGAAAATTACCGGGTTCAAAACACAACTCACATTTCAGATTTAGGCAATTATCTCGAGAAAGGAAATAGTGAGAAAAAATGACGAAATTAGAGAATATCTTGTTTTTTCCCGTTTCTCAACATGTATACAATTTTCAGCGGAGAAAAAAGTGTTCTTTGGAGAATGAATGGAGAAAAGGGGCGGAGCTCTGTCATGGTGTAGCAAATTGTAATGAGTTACATTTATAATTAGTTAGAGAACTTTTCACTCTGAGAATATTTAATTTTCTCTCTTTAGATGAAGCTAGAATTTTTTTCGAAATGTCATAGCCAAAAGAATACTTAAGTAAAAAAATACTACAGACCAAAGAATATTAGAAAAACCCGAATAGTCAGTGAAACTGCTGCCGAACCTCACCTGGAAGGCTCTAAAATTTGAAATAACTCTAAATTTTTGTTCCGGGTGTCAAAAAATGTATGTGGGCGTGGTCTTGAGTTTTTCTGAAATGAAGCGGAAAAAAAAACTTCTCGAGCCAAGTTTATTAAGTTTGGGAAGCAAAGAGCGAAATTTTCAGGAAATTTATAAGTGAAATTGACTTTTTTCTTGATAATTTTTAAAAGAATCTTATCCAGTCTTGAATTCAAAGATTTGAAAAAGTTAAACCAAAGAAGAAAGTATAAATTGATTAGTACTAAAATAGTTCTAGTCAGAGAGCTTGAATTGAACCTACAGTAGCCTGATGGCATATTTTTCTACTGAAAAATCGATTGATACAATTTCATTGAACTATCAATAAAAAATAGAATTCCAAAAATCCGATTACTTCTGAAGTTTTTTTGTGAATACCGGATGTGAGAACTGAAACTACAGTAGCCCAATAACATTAGTTAAATTAAAAATTCATTTTCTTGAACAAGACGTGACCTGAAACCATTTCCGAAAACCATAATTTCAAAGAACATCTCCTATTCTCAGACACACAAAAAACGAGACAAAATCACATATTGAATAAGAAAAGATGTTTAGACTCATCTTTTCCTCGTAAATCCGTGTTTTCGGACAAAACGAAAAAGAAAGAAAAAAGTTGGATGTAAATTTTTTCTAGTCGTTTAGTAAACGCCAAAACAAGGTTTGGATTGAAGTTGTATTTTTTCTTGGTTGGGAAATTGGTTTTCGGGAAATCTGAATGTTTTTGAACGTTCAAACAGGAAGATTATCGGTTTGAAAAAGAAAAACATTTATTTCCTAGAGTTAACAGGAACTTCACACGCGATCGTAAATTTTCATATTAAAAATTTTGCGGCCAAAAAACAAACTTTACTTCTTTTTACTCGAGTTGTAGGAAAATAATTTTAAAAAAAAATAGAATTGTGATTTTCAGTCACCGTAAAAATGGGCGTGGCTCTTTTTTCATTCCGAAAATTAGTCGGATGAATAATTGATATTTTAGCACGAAAATTGATCTGGTGTGGAAAAATTAAAATCTCATCATGGAGTGAATTAAAAATCCGCATATACAATTAGATATATCTGGAGATTTTTGCATATACAATTAGATATATCTGGAGAAAATGAGAGAGAGTTTTTACTCGGAAATTGGTGACAAATATAAATTATAGACATGTAAATATAGATGTTTTTTTTCAGAGAAGCGTCTGAAAATATTTAGTCTTGAAAAAATGATCTTTCAAAAAAATTGTGGTCAGTGAAAATCCTCAAATTTTTGTGCCAAATACTCGTACAAAAGATCAAATTACAATATGGTCCTTCAAAATTTATGACGTTTCAGATTTCAAGGTTCAAATATATCATAGAACCTTCAAAACAGCCATTTCAATCGAATTATTTCAAAATTAGCAAAGAAAAAAGTAAGAGAATAAATAATTTGTTTTTTTGTTCCTTTGAGAAAGAAACCAAGAAAATAAAAACAAAACTATCGAGATTATTAACCCAAGAAAGATTTATTGCGTCCGAAGTCTCAATGTGGATGTTTTCTTGTACTTAATCAGGTTTTGTTGTGGGCCCTTCAGTGTTGAAAAAGTAAAATGTCGACTAGAAAAACCAAATAATTTTTCTGAACAGGTCTAATTTAGACCTCTGCTGCTTCAAAATTTGGCTTAAATTCGGTGTAATTGAAATTAATTTGTATTTTAACTATTTCAGAATTGCTATTTTAACTTCATATAACTTCTTCAAAAAATGTGAAACCTAAAATTCGATAATTTCGCCCAAAAAATATTTCTGTCCGAAATCCGAATGTTTTAACGAAACTTTAAAAAATTTCAAATTTTTGTGACCAAGACATTCAAAGTTCAATAAAAAGTAAATTTTTGACTACGAAAACCAAATAAATTTTCGGAAAACAGTTTCGATCCTCTAGTTTAGACCTCTTCTGCTTAAAAAATTGGCTTGAAATTGGTGTAATTAAAATTAATTTAAAATGTTGCTATTCCAGGAAATGTTGCACCTAAAGTTGCTCCCAGGAAAAATGAGAAAATGACTTAAAAGCACAATGAAGCTCTAGTGCGGATTTTTTTTGTTGATGTTTGATGTGCTTGTGTTTTTATATTTTTACATTACGTCCAAAGACAAAACACTAATTAGACACGAGCTTAGTTAGGTTCCAAATAGAGAAATTTAAATTGGAAAAAATTCTCTTTTTTTAATGACATGAATATTTTCACTCATGCAGAAGCAGCTGCAAAGCATTTGAAAAACTACAGTATCCCATTTTTTTTTGAATTTTTCTGCAAAAGATAGAGAAAAGTTCGAATTTACATATTAGATTCCTATAAAATATTCATTACATATAAATTAGGAGATGAATCGAAAAAACGAGCAAAAATGAGAAATATGCAAATGTCACGAGAGGGAATTTCAGATGAAAAATGGGTAAATGTTGGAAAATTGAAGCTGAAATTTATGAGAGGTCGTTTTTCAGAAAGGGTCAGAAATATATGTTGCAAAAAAATTTTGTTGAGGGGAAATTTTTTAATTTCAGAATAATTTACAGTTTTTTAAAGCTAAAAACTCGCGAAACCCACGCAAAATTTCAAAATTCAATGTTCAAAAAAAAACTGATAACAAAAATAATTTTCTCATATGTCTAATCTGTTTAACTAGACAAAATATATCTAATACTAATACCATCGTACTTTGTACTAATTCGAATTCATGAATCGATCAAATTTTGATGAATGAGTTTTTTAAATGGCTCATTCATTCACTCATTCAAAACAAAGTTCTCATCCTTGTCTAAAACATCAAAAAACATCAGAGTTCTTCTATAAACAAACAAGATTAGGAGTACTGCATGCACTTTTGGTTTTTTTTCGAGTTTCAGATTGAATTATTCTCCGAAAAATGTTCATCATTGGTAAAATTGAAACATCAAAGTTTTTTTTTCTTTTTGGAAAGTATAGGTTTGATGTGAACTTTCGGGAAACAATGTGATCTCCGATTTTTTGTAACTTGAAAAATGTAGACATAGAATGTATTTGCAGTCACAGTGAAAAAAAAAGTATTTTTTCTTCAGAAAAAATTAGTTACGGACTTTTCCAAAATAAAAAACATGTTTCTGCAAAAATGGGAGGAGTTTGTCGCGTCCTAAAATGGCAATGGTCCGCACACTAAATGTGCGCTTTTGCCGCACAGTTTTCGGGAGAATATTTTCAAAAATTTAAAAATATTTCGTGATATTATTGGCTAAATATCCGCAAACTCGTTGATTTGGTGTGGAAAATGAAGAATATATTCCGATTTATAACCAATACACTGATATCTTTCTCTGAAACTGTTCAGATTACACATAAAACGTTATTTTTCCATTTTTTTGCCAAATTTTGTGAAAAATGGAATATTCTTTCTGTAAGGTCGTAAAATGTGCCAGTTTATGTTATGCCAGTCTCTCCCACTTCNCCCACGATGACTTCTTTTTGCCTTTTAGTCTTATTTACACTCATCTGGAACAAAAAAACAAAAAAAAGTCATTTTTGAATTTCGCGCAATTGTGTGCAAACACCGCCTTAAAAAACCGCGGTAAAAAAAAGATACTTTTTTTTTGCCTGTGGCAGTGACATCGATAACAAGATGACATGCTTTCTTGTAAAAATAGAATTCGGATAATTGGATCTTGGAAAAACACAAAAAGTACAACAATTACGACAAGTAGCTGAAATAAAGGAACAACACTTTATAAGGGATTTTACCCTTTTGCTAATTGGGAACTTTTTTTGTTGCACTTTCAAGGAAATGATATGAAGAGAGTTTGAAGATGACCCGATTTTTGAGAAAAAATCCTTTCTAAAACTAGTATTGTCTTTTGTTGATCAATTTATTCTCTTTAGTATGGATTTTTTCTAATACCAATTTATCTTTATTTAAATCGGTTTCATTTTCAAATGTTTCCTCTTCGAATTTTTCTACTTTTTTTGTTTATGATTTCTATTTATTCAATTTTCCGTTATCTAAACATCGAAGAAGATTATCAAATCGAAATCGACGAAGTGTTTCCCAGTGTTCCTGGATTTGAAGATCGGCTCTCGAAATTTGAAAACAACCTCCCAGAAAAGTTGAACTCATTCGTCTATTCAGAACTCAAATATTGTTTTGAACGTATAGCTGGAAATTTTAACCTCAATGACATACATTGGGAGTTCAAAAGATGTGCAACGATTATCTTAATGAGATTCGATGCTGATCCGGAAGGGCATCTTCTGAATTGGCCAAGTACTATGTATGTTTGTGATGAGATGCCGAGTCTAAAACAATTGCCTGTTTTCCCGGTTAGAGTGGATGGGGAGATCCGGTATTGGGCTGTTCTTCCGAATTGTGTGAGTGGTATTTTAAGAGAGATATTTACAGCTGAATGAAAGCTTTTTAGATAGCCGAGCCAAACATTTTGATGACAATCGGTATTCTAAATTATACGTATCCTGAGCTCGAGAATCGGCTCACTAACTTTGTCGTTTATCAAAACGAGACTATCCCAGAGTCAGAGCAAGAAGCTGTATATAATTTTCAAACACTGAAAAATGGCACAGAACAAATGGTAAAAATAAAACTTGTTTTTTGAATATTTTCTATTTATTTACATAGATGATCGATATGTTATGGATAAACGGGGGCGATATGAATTATGAGCGATTTTTTGAGAAACATGGCATTTTGGAGCAGATGAACGTTACAGTATGCCAGATAAATATGGAGATTACAAATGCTACAATGTTCCATTCATTTGCGAAGATGATTGTTCGAGAGAAATTCAATTATATCGCGTTGAGACCGTTTTTTAATGAGCAGAGGAATTTGATGACTGCGTTTTTTATGAATATTCAAAACAATGTGTGTACTATAAAGTACCTGTAACTGATAATATTTGTGATAAGAAAGTATTGAAAGTTTATTCCTGAATTAATCATTTTTTAGTTACATATATTTTGATGTTTGTTCCAAACTGTAGTTATAGAGATCTTCACTCGCTTGATCGTCGGAAGCCGGTTTCGATTCGGAAGCGAGTTTGCAATCACTGAAAAAATAAATAAGTTTTTTTTAAATGTCGCTTAGATTGTTGACAGTTTTATGGTTATTGTGACTCACGCAAAATATTTTCCTGAAACACCATCGAGTTTTTTGCTCAACGCCAAATAGAGTGTGGTTTGAGCGCCATCGAGAGGTGTTTTCACGAAAATCCAGCTAATAACCCCAAGAAGGTGACGAATAACCGGAGCTTGAAGGATGGTGTTGCGAGCGAATTCGGTTTTCACCATTCCTGGATGCAACGAATTGATGGTGACGTTGTGGGTGCCTTCTTTGCGAAGCTGATGAGTAAGCTGGCGGGCGTGAAGAATCTGAAATTAAAGATTTGATATCAGAAAGAAAACAGGAGAACATACATTAGCTAGTTTGCTTTCCCCATAAGTCTTCCTAATACCAAAATGTTTTTTGTCATTGACCTTCTCGAAATTCAACCCAGTCGGATTAGCATGAATCCTTGATGAAACATTAACAATTCTTCCACCTTTTGGTGATTTTTTGATGGCGGGAAGTAACAAGTTGGTGAGTAGAAAAGGACCCAAATGATTGGTTTGCCATGTCTTCTCAAATCCATCTTGAGTGATTTCGAACTTGCTCTGAAGAACACCCGCATTATTTACAAGAATATCGATGTGCTCTTCGAGTCGAAGTAGCTCGGTGGCAGCATTTTTGACGCTGGAGAAGTTGGACAAATCGCATTGAATGGAGTAAAGACGTGTTGAGTCACATCCTTTTTTGACGAGGTCGAGTTTCGCTTGAAGGGCGCGTTTTTCGTCGCGACATAGCATGTAGACCTGTAATTTAGATAGTTAGGTTACCTAGAAAGTAGGATATCAAACTAATGTACTAGGTAAACTGTAGCTTTTTCCTAAAGACAGCTGTCTTGACAAAATAGAACTAGAATAACCCACCTTCGCTTTTTTCAAATTCAGTTCTTTAACAGTTTCAAAACCTATTCCACAATTTCCTCCGGTCACAACAGCTACTAAACCCTTTGCTGACACTCTTTCAGTGAATTGTCCTCCTTTGAAATATCGCCGAATGAAGTAGATGATTGCTGCCAGAACCGCAGAATATAGCACGAACTTCAGAAAATTATCCGAATCCTCGATTTCGTCCGACATTTTTACTTGTTTCAAATTGATTTTTGATAGTAAATAAGAGTCGTTCTGTGACTTGGAGTCACCTGCTGCAACACAACGTTGTTTGTGTTCGAAAAAAGGAAAGAAAAAAGAAATGTGTGCCGCATGTCGGCGAAAAACAACGCGGTGATCGACGACGCTTGTCCCGCCCCTTTTTTTATTTTTCGAATTTTTCTAGTCTTTCCTGTTTTTTTGATTTGCAAATAGTTTTAAGTTTCAGACACAGATGGCTGACAAGTCTACAACAGTGGAAAAAGTTATTGATCCAATTATCGACTTGGGTAACTTGCTTTTCGTCGATAGAGATCCAATTGAAGGAGATGCTTTGGAAAACTTGCAAACTCGCGCACGAAATAATGCACAACTATTATTCAACAATATTTGGCAATTAGAGCAGAAACGTGTAGATGACGCGATCACAGTTGCATTGCCACTTGCCACATTCCGAATTCCGCGCGAGAAAAAATTGCCGGAGAAAAAAGAGCCAACGAAATGGGAGAAGTATGCTGCTGAAAAGGGAATTGTGAAGAGAAAGAAGGATAAGAAGGTGTTCGATGAAACGACAAAAGAATGGAGACCAACCTATGGTTATAATAGAGCAAATGACAATACCAAGGATTGGGTTATTGAAGTTCCTGACAACGCTGAAGATCCAAATAAGGACTTCTTCGCCGAAAGAAAAGAAAAGAAGAAGGAGAGAATCGCCAAGAATGAGATGCAGAGATTGAAAAATCTTGCGAGACAAATGAAGACTACTGTGAAAACAGGACCATCTACTGAGAAAATGATTGGAGTTGGTGTTGATGCCAAAGAGAAATCGAAACAACAAGTTCGATTCGCTGTTGATCGCGCAAAGATTTCGACCGCTTCAGCGGGTAAATTCCAAGAAGGATTGAAAGGCGAAAAGGTCAATATCAAGACCGGAAAGAAGAGAAAGTTCGAAGCCAATGAAGCACCAGTATCTAATGAGAAAGAACGTTCCATGAAGATTCTGCAGAACATGAAAGCCAAGAAGGTATGTTTTAGGTGTCAATTTTAATCAAAGTATGAAACCGTGGATATAATAAATTCCGAGAGCAAGTTTTAGACAATCATATATATATTTTTTTTTTAAAACTTCCAATTGAACGTTAGACTCGGCTCTATTATAAGAACCTCCCAAACATTGCTTTTTCCAGGCCAAAATCATTGAGGAAAAAGCATCAGCCGTTGCTGGTCCAATCGACGACAGACCGCCTCGCGACCCGAAGAAGCGTCAATCCGCCAAAAAGGAGCCAACTCGCCAGAAATCACAGATTCACAGACAACAATGGTTCAAAAATAAGGTGGACAACAAGAAAAGAGGAACTTCTGGAGCTGGAGCAGGAAAAGGAAAGGGCAAGGGTAAAAAATAATTCTAAATTTTACTGTTTTGTTGATTTTTTTGTTGTGTTGTTGAATAAATTTATCAGTTTACATAATGTTTGTAGTTATATGATTTTCTTGATACGTTGGATACTCAATGTGCAATATTTTTCATGCAGGTTCTATCTAGATTGTCCGAGGTCTTAGAATTCCTCGCTGTTTGGGCGATTTTTCATGAAAAATTTCTCATTTTCCTACTCATAACAGCAAATGCGCTCCGTCGCACTGCACTCATTTTCAAATTGTCATCCTTCTTTTCGCTCGAAAAAATACTTTTGTCATCGTTTGTTGTCTTTCTTTGCGTAATCAGAAGCGTTCTCGGATTTCAGATAATTTCTAAGTTTACAGAATCAGAATGGCAGTTGAGTTTGTATCACAAGATGGTGATTTTTGCGGATATTGTGGCACGATTTTGTCATTGCCTGCAAATGCACCGGCACATGTTGAATGTAAAGTTTGTCAGACCAAATGGTTGGTGAAAGGTAAGATTTTAGTATCGTTTTTGAGTTACAAGAAGAGAAGAATACAATGTTTTTAAAATTTTCGATTCGTCAAAAAGCTTAGTCGCGTTGATTTTAAACGGAATTTCGATTAATTTCGTTTATGAGAGTTATCAACTGTGTTTTACTTTTCAGAAAAGAATGAAGAATTAGTCTGCCGAGTAGAAAAAGTGTACGAACGTACTGTAGCTGATACTGATGGAATGGAGACGGAAGATTCAGCCGACTCTGTTGTTGATCACATTTGTTCGAAGTGCGGACATGGAAAAGCTTCATATTCGACAATGCAAACACGATCTGCAGATGAAGGACAAACTGTATTCTACACGTGTCTCAAGTGTAAAAAGAAGGATATCGAATACTCTTAGGATTTTGTTGACTTTGTTGTGTAAAATTGTTATCCCATTGTTATTTGTTGATTTTATTGATATACATAGTTTTCATTTTAAAATTTGCTAGATTATGTGCCTCTCACACTGGTTTAAAGCCAAGTTGACTTACCTGTTTTAAAACAACGTCTAGTCAAAAAACTAATGTTGGTTTCAGATGTCAAGAGGAAGCAGCGCTGGATTCGATCGTCATATCACCATCTTCTCGCCGGAAGGACGTGTTTATCAGGTAAAATATTGGCTTCAATTTTTCACTAGGACAGAGCATAGTTTTGACAATTCATGAATGAACAATCTTGGTTTTAGGTCGAGTATGCTTTCCGAGCTATCAATTCAACAAATTTGACAGCAGTTGCAGTCAAAGTGAGTTTTCCGTTATTTTATCAAACCCAAGTTTTTATCCTTTCAGGGAAAAGACACCGCCGTGATCGCCGTCCAGAAACGTGTTCCAGACAGTTTGATTGTTGCCGAAAGTGTGACTTCAGTCTACCAAATCTCGCCAACTGTTGGATGTTGTGCTATCGGATTGATCCCGGACGCTAAGTTCCAAGTGAAACGTGCTCAAAGTGAAGCATCAAACTGGAAATATAAACATGGATATGATATGCCATGCGAATTGTTGGCCAAGAAAATGGCTGATTTGAATCAATATTATACACAAAACGCTGAAATGCGAAGCTTGGGATGTGGTAAGTGCTGATCTATTAAGAAATGTTTTGAAATAGCGTTTGCAGCTCTCATTTTCATCTCATACGATGACGAAGAAGGTCCAACTGTATACCGCGTCGACCCGGCCGGTTATTTCCGCGGAATGAAGGGTGTCTCCGTTGGTGTTAAACAAGTGGCCGCCAATTCGTTTTTGGAGAAGAAAATCAAAAAGAAGTCGGATTTGTCATCACCAGAAGCCATTGAGTTGGCAATCGAAGCACTTCAAAATTCGTTGGGAATTGATGTTCGCGCAAAAGATTTGGAAGTTGTTGTAGTCACCAAGGACAATACCAAGTTTACGTGAGTTTCGCTTCTCAGAAAAAAGTTATTTTTTGGCTCCTTGATAAATGCTTCTAAACTGATAAGAAATAATAAACTTTTATAGTTTATTGCCTCAGTAAAGTTTGTTCACAAAAATAAATAGTATCAACGTTTTCCTTCTTTTGAAAATATTCGTAACAAATGTGATTCATTTCTTTGCAAACAATTTGAAATTTCAACGAAAAATTATTTGGAACTCATTCACGAATTTTTCGACCACTGAATACGTTAATTTTTTGATTGATTAAATTTCGAAATGCCGCCAAGTCACAAAAAATAATCTAATCACCTGCCCCCATAAAAGTGTCAAATGTTATCGCAAAATTTCTCCTTTTTTTCAGAAAGTTGAATAACGATCAAGTCGAGCATCATTTGAATCAAATTGCCAACCGCGACTAAATTCGCTCTATATATTTCCAATTCCTTACTTTTTTTGAAATCTTTTTCCCTACTTTATTTATTGATTTTTATTTGAACGTGTTCCCTTTCTTATTTATTGTAATTTCGGTGATTTATCATCTCCGGTTATGAATTTTTATCTTTACATACCATTTGAAGCTCGTTCGTTTGTGTTTGGCTTTAACCAGTGATTTTCTAACATCTTCGTGTGCCGTTAATACCCAGGATTTTCAGATGTCCGAAATTGAAGTCGAAGAATCCGACGGATTCTTGAGCTTTGTATTATATTCGGCTCTGTTTTTTGTTGTCGGGTTTTTTGTTAGGTAACACTCTTGAAAATGCTCACCGCGACGTTGTTGAAATTTCAGAAAATTCTTCAAAGGTGGACAATTCAATGAAAGGGTTTCTGCAAAAGGGTTGGTTGCTGTTGTAACTGGAGCAAATTGTGGAATCGGATTTGAAACTGTGAAGGAGCTCAACTTGAGAAAAGCAAAGGTTCGGGATTTTTAGGATACCAAATATTCTCTTTTTGATATTCATTAGAAACACTGTTATCATTTCCAGGTTTACATGTTATGTCGCACTGAAGAGCGAGGATTCGAGGCGCGTGTGAAGTTAGCGAAGCAAGGTTGCGACGCGAGTCGCCTCATTTTCGTTAAATGCGATCTGAACAACTTTGAGAGTGTTCGCATCGCCGCGGCGGATTTGCATGAACTCGAACCCCACATTGATATTCTCATCAACAACGCGGGTATTATGTATCAGACGGCATTCGATAGAACATACGACGGACATGAGAAAACGTGGCAATCTAATCATTTGGGACCGTTTTTGCTCACTGAGCGACTACTTCCGTTGCTGAAGAAATCGCCAACGGGTGGAAGAATTGTGAATGTGTCATCGATGTTGCATCGACAATCGGGGAAAATTAATTTGGACAAGGTTGATGATATGCACGATTTCGGAATGATGAAGGCTTATAATCAAAGCAAATTGGCTAATGTAAGTTTACCGGTTCAACGACGATTCGAAACCGGGTGAACTTTCAAAAATGTGTGTTGAAACTTTCAACATAACGGTTTTCGGGTATGGCGTGATGTTTATTTTGCTCTAAAATAGAGCTGTACTCAAGTTTTCACCTATTTTAAGTCCAAAATTGATTGACTCCAATTTTAATGAAACTTTCAAGAAGGGGTATTTAAAATTGGTGAAAACTTGTTTGTAGCACCGCTTTGGTGCAAAAACAACAATATCGTGATGTTCGTCATACCCGAAAACCTTTGGGTTAAGAATTTCCCAAAGGTTTTTTGAAAGTTCACCCGGTTTCTAAACGTCGCGGAGCCAGCCTAGCCACATTTTATGTTTTTATTCAAAGATTTTGGCAAGTATTAAAAAAATATTTTCCAGGTGATGCACGCCAGACAATTGGCACGCGTATTGCGCGAAGAGGGAACTCACAATGTGACTATCAACTCACTTCATCCGGGAGCCGTTAACACGCCATTGATTCGAGAGACTGTATTTTATGCGCCAATTGTCAAAGAGATCACTGCACCATTCAGATGGTACTTTTTGAAAACATCTCGTGATGGAGCGCAAACCTCTCTCTACTTGGCGCTGAGTAAGACAGTCGAGGGGATTAGCGGAAAATATTTCGCGTAAGTGCTACAATCCCTTCTTAAATGCTAAAATTCACTTATTTTCTTAGGGATTGTAAGTTGAGCTACGAATCCTCACTGGCACTTGATGATCAAGCTTGTGAAGACCTGTACAAGTACAGTTTGGCGGAAACCTCGAAACTAGGGTAACCAGACAGGGAATGGTAATAAAAATTTGTTGTATTTTATTCATTTCAATTAGGTCGACCCCGTAGAATGAGCAGTAGCACATATTGATGATATTCGTAGAATATAGGTGTTCAGCAGAATTGGCAGGTTCGCGCGCAAAACGCGGAGAGGTATCGCTGATGCGATGGCGATCGGCAGAATTGCGACCATTGTTGACAACGACCTTGTGGATCACGATCGGCGCATTCTGCAAAAAAGGGTCGAGTGCTGACCGAAAGAATATCATACTTACGTCCTCCTCCAGCGCCGACAGCGCTGAATTGCTGAGGTTGGCGAGTTGTTGCGAACTGAAATAGGTTATTATTCACTCAAAGTTTGAAGCTCTAAGGTTTTTTCTAACCTGTCCTCGCCGTCTGAATACTGGCGCTGGTTGTTGTGAGATAACTCTTTGTCGGGGTCGTTGTGGGATTTGTTGGAATGTTCTACAAATTAATTATGTTCAAATAATAGACGGGTTAATGATGATTTAGACCTTTCAGTAGCCTGAGGTTGAATCTGGGCGGGTGCTGTCGAGCCAGAAGAAGAAGAGGATGATCGGAATCCATCTGAAGAAGTGACTACACTAACAGGCTACTATGTATAGCCGGAATCTAGATTTAAATAGATTATCTCTAAAAAATTTAAAATTCGGATTTTTGTAAACGCTAAAACTTTCAGATGTCACATACGTCTGTGCATAATTTCCATACCTTGCACAGGGATAATTCTCGACATTTGCGGAGATGTTGAAATCGGCTGCGGCTGAATAATTAGACAATTGGTTAAACGACAACAAGTAAAATGAAACATGCTACCCAACACTGGAAAGAGAAAAAACATGCAGTTTTAAAAATTGTGGCCAAATTTAAGAATTAATATCGGGCTACTGTAGTTTATCCAGGCTGTATACAGAAGATCACTGTTCTTATTTTAATTTAACGGATGGCTTGAAGTGTTCTTGTTATTAAATCAATAATATTACGGTACTGTTACTCCCTACCAATAGTATCAGAAACTTATAAAAATTGGCAAACCTATTTTCATTGAAAGGTCCTAGGAAACTCGTGATATACTGTAGATCCCTTGAAATGCGGATTTCATATAAACTATTTCTCTGGATGTCTCAAACAATACTCCTAGAGTACCCCTAAATAAGCCCCAAAAATTTCTTGACCTGTTGAATTGCCGAAGAAGTCGATTGCGCTTGTTGCTGCTCCAAAGCTTGAGCTCCCTAAAATTTCGAGCAAAAATTATGAAAAATTCACGTGTGCAAAACTAAAAGCTACATACATATATCAAGCATTACAGAACCCGCGCATAAACAAAATGAAAGCAAGGTATGGGCTCAGACTTCACTCCAATAACGGAATTTGGCTCAAAAAAATAATTCTAGAGTTTTAAAAATTTGGCTCAAATTACCGCGAGAAGTCAAGCCTGATCCAAACCAAATTCAAAAACTAAATAAAAAAGCAAAACCATAACAAAAAGCATTAGGTTAGTCGTGATTTTCGTGACGTCTACGGTGATATGCAGGCCTACGAACAATGCTGTCGAACACTTTGAACGTCTCCATTTTGAATGATTTGACCGGTGGCGGTACTGTGGGTAGTGGGGCTTGGTAACCCGGGAATCCGTCGCGGTTTAATCGGCATGGTGGAAGTGGGCGGGAGCGGACCGATTTCACCCAGAATTGTGTTTGGTGACGTACGACGGTGGCGCTGAAAAAGTGTCACTTATGCTGAATCTTGTTTTTTTAGGGTTTCAGATGTCTTCAGGGCTTGACATCAACACACTTAGGGCTTCCAAACTTAATTTCACAGATATCATAGTGTGCACTTCGTTACTTGAAAAAATACTCACACAAATTGCACGGTTTCTGATTCTTCGTCGTGTTTCCACCACATTTTCATGTGCTTCTTTTTCTCGTCGTGAGAATGTGTGGCCGAATCCTTGTATCTGAAGCATTGTTGTTGCCATGAACCATTATCGTCAAGTCTGACAAGTTGGCCGATTCTGAAAATTTAGGGGTTTGTAATATATTAGATAGACAATTATTGATTTTATGTACCTATTCCCAAGTTGATCATTGTTCCAGGAGTATGGTTGGATGACGAATCCTTTGAACCAGATGCTTTCATTGTGACCTTGTAAGGTTACTGAAAAAAATTGAAAAAGTCCAAAAATGACCACACAAACTCAAAAATAACTCACATCCAATCGGCTGATTTCGCCAATAGCACTTCTGATCAACGGCGATTTCGTATGGTGGTGGTGTCAATTGAAGTCCACCTTGATGTTCGACGGCTTCTAGCGGATTCATTGATTCGAAGGCGGCGTGAACGCATGGTGCACCATCCGGCCACGAGTGAACCAATTGGACTGTGGTGGTGGCGAGGAGCAGCAGGAGGGTTCCTATATTTCGCTCCATTCTGAAAAATGATAACTTTTGAAGAGTGTGGGTGATTTCAGAAAGAGAAAAATTTTAATAAACTATTGAAAATTAATGAAAGTATGTATAGGGATACTGTAAATCACGCAGTAAGACAAGGATTAAAAAATATTAATGGGTCTAGTTGAAAAAAAGAACCGGAAATTTATATATGTAGGGCTTAATTTAACTACAGGGCTCAGCTTTCTGAAAATTTTCAGGCTATTATGAACTGAAGGGACCATTTTTGTCAACCACCCAGAAAGGCTCTACTGAAATTTATAGCTGTAATTTATTTCAATTCATATAAAACATCATACTAGAGCAGATGAAATACAATAACTCTACAAAAATTACAGTAATCTTGAAACTTGAATATTTAAGCAGAAAAATGTAGCGTAACCCGGAAGTTCAAAGTCACCAAAAACAGACGTACATACAGAAAGAAACTGTTTGAAACACGACAAAAATTTTTCGAAAAAAAATTAGTGAACTTGATTAAATTTCGAGATATGAGAGTAAGAGTGGAATGGCAAAAAAGAGGGTTGATCGACGATTTTTTATGAGGAAAGATCGAGTTTCTGGAAACCGCGCCCAATTTTCTGGAGAATATTTTGAAATTTGTTGAGTTTTTTTTGCTAAAAAGAGGAAAAACTACATAAAAATTCAAAATACAATAGTAATTACACTTTGTGAAAAGAGATTAAATGGAGAATTTTTGCAAACAGGAAGTTTTTGAAGAAAACAATGATCAGATGAATTTCGACTTATTTTTTTAAGGCTACCGGGGTCGAATTCGCGCACTAAATTATACATATTGTCCACTTGACAATAATATACTAGTATATTAGTATTATACTATACAAGTTTAGTTTAGTTTCACAAAAAGCTATAACTGCTAGCTAGAAAAAAGTAAATGGGGTAATTAATATGTGTTTGAAAGAAAACCAGTTGATTGATATGGTCATTTACATAATTTGGAGGTTTTTTTCGAAGGACACAGTGTTTTCTCAGGTTGAGAAGTGTATTGAAAAATTGAAACTTTTTAAAACTTTCTAAGGAATGTTCAGCAAAAACTAGGTATCTCGAAAACTTCCGTCGATGTCTGCCAAAATGGGACATCAATCACTTGAAGAAAAAACCAGAGTTAAATAAAGATAAAAATCTTGAGACTAAATATGACTGTAATGTCCGAGAGAAGTACACAACAAAAAAAAAACAAAGTCGAGACGAAACTAAGAAAAAAAGGACAAGTAGTAACCTTGGGTGGTAGCTAAAAGACTATTAAGTATGTGTAATAAATACATGTCAAAAATAAACGAGAGAGTGAGAACACTTTTTTATTTCAAGTAAATAAGTGAGAAGGCTTCGTCAAGGTTGGAGAATTTCAGAGTATTAAAATCTGGAATTTAACCTGCAGGTTTTTAGTTACAGAATTTTTTATTTAAATAAATAGCTATATTTTTCCAGAAGCTGACACTAGACCTTTTTAACTTCAAGCTCTGACTTAGAATTCTCAATTTCGAAGGCTACAAATCAATCTGAAATCTACTTTCAGTTGCACATTAAGCAAAAATATCTCCAAAGACATCTACTATGTCCCTTTAAAAAAAACATGCCCTCATATTTACGACTGTCACAAAAATGTGTAATCCGAGTCTTAATGCGTATAATAATAATATTAATTAATGAGACGAGATGATGGCGTACACCTGTTAACATGTGCTTAATTATGACATCTAAATCTGGTACCAAGTAACTAAAAAAACAAAAATTACCTGTTTATAAAAAAAAAACAACATATTATTTTCATAAGTGGCGAACTAATACTCAAGCTTTTTTCTTTCAAATGAAAAATATTTTGAGGAACACAAAGTGAAAGTTTATATAAGAAATATTTCATAAAAATTTTGATCAAAAATGTGAAAAAAAAAAAACTAGGAAAGGTTTAAGAAAACTGGCTGGAAAATCAACACTTTTAGATTGAATTTTTTGATAACAAAAACACATTTTTGTGTAACAAATTTCGAAGAAAAGTTGCAGGTTTTTTTTCTCATTCGCGAAACGGAAGTTAATGATGGGGGGACAGAAAACAAAAGGTATTAAAACTATTTTATTTTGTATTTTTGCTTTTGTATCGAGAAAGAGGTGATAAGTTACAATAGGGTTCTGATTTTTCAGGCTTAGGTAGATCTCAAAAAACCCCTAACCCGACCCTTCCGGTTCAATTACCCAATCTCAAAACAAACACATGTCTCTAATTTTTTATTGTTTTCTTATTAGTTGTTTGCTCATCCAAGATCTACCGCCAAAGAGAGACAAAAAAAGAGAAGTGTGTAATTCGAGATTTCTTTGCACTGATGGGATTAGCACAGGCTTCTGTATCGTTTTTCAAAAAGGCGGTAAATTTGGGAGAGAAAAGGGAACATGGTCGACTTGTTCTTTTGATTTGGAATTTCTCTTGGGATAAGGCGGGCGACGATCTAGTTTTAAAACCAATTTTTCGAAAAAAAATTCGGTTTTGAATTGAAAAAAACTCACAATCGATCCCATGGCACAGATCCAACGAAATTTCTTGCAGAAACGTTGATCTATTTGGCACGAATGATAGCTTGTGAAGTCGGTTGAGCCCATTTTTATCTGAAAAGCAAAAAAATACATCCAATACCTTGTAACAGTATATATGTAGTAGGACAATACTGAACTAGACTTGTATTGTAAATTAGTTGCTCAATGATATTCGGGTTTCAGCTTTTGATATTTTATACGCCAAAACACGCACCACATTGATAATAATTGTTTTTTCAAACTTAAAATGCAATTTTGTTGATTTATTGCCAAATGCTGAAGCTCCCAACTATAATTTATAGGTTATTCGCATATGTGGGTACTTACGACCCGGATGTCCAAAGTAAGCCATCCGGCTAAAAAATTAAGCCTCTTTTCTTGTCGATTTTTGTTTTTGTTGTTCTCGCTCGATTGGTCTATCGGTGAATTTTTTTTCAAATTTGTTATCTTCAAAAAATTAACCCACTCCCGGCCATATGTCCGGAGTATCCCAAGTATGGTTATTCGTCCAGCAGAATCCAATCCTAACATCAAAATTTCAGCCTAAGTGAATAAAACATTATTATCAATAGAGCGCATGTGAGAAATTTGATTTTGGAATATATTCAGAGCATAAACCAGCAAATACTGTCATCCAAAAGCATTGAATGAATTATGGACAATAGAACCTAAATTTTTCACAAAAATATATAACTTATTCATCAAAATTCAAAATTTAGAATTTCGTTCCCCTACTTTTGTCAAATCTTCTTCTACCATTCTCACATTTCAAGTAAGGGCGGTAAATCTTCCAAAAAAGATGAGCAAATAAGGTGTCTCGCCTCGTTCTTGTAGTAATAGTAACAATTGAAGGGTCATTGTCTAGTGTTTCTCCTAGTTATTGACACACACAGTGCTCCTTTCTTTTTGATCATACCGCCCATGTTGTGTAATATCGCGTGAATAATGTAAGGTCAACTTTTTTCTTCGGGTTGGATGTACCTTTTATGAGATGTTATGGCTTATGATGCTTGACGGGTCAATTAGTGCCTTGGAGATTGGTTTCTAAGTTTTATATGAGAAAACATTTCAAAGTTATGCATTTCATTTTCTAGGGATACCAGGGATTAACATAAGTACTCAATTGTTGCTCCCTATTATGCGATCCATATAGGTCTCATGCAATAGGAGAAATTCCCACACATCACAAACTCAATTAGCAACAATTAGTTACGTAATATGTCCAAATAAGCATCATTTATCCGGGTCAGACAAGTTCACCAGTAGTGTCAAATGTCTTTAATAGCACATTATTGTGAGCAAAACAAAATTCAGCCAACGGCGAGAAAGGCTTCTCTGTCCCTTTAATTATCGCGCTTATTAACAATATTATAGGGATTCATTTCGTTTTCCGGTCATTAATTAAATAAGTGATCTCGGTTAATCTCTTATTTGATGTAACCGCCCGTTTAAGTGTTGCTCATGATTATGCATGCACCTTTAATCCGGTTCACGGTACTCCTACTATTACTAAATACCGACACAGACACGCAATCACTTGAAAGAGAAACGCTTAATTAATTGCGTCATCAAGTGTGCATAGGTTATTGGTAGGGTAAATATTTAGAGGAAGGGTGATTAATACGGTATTTACAGGGTGGATTTGGTTAAAATGAAAAGCTTACATTTTGTCTGCGGATATGTGAAAAGATCGGCTAACATTAGAAGATGGTGAAGTTCATTTTCTCGTGATTGGTGGCAATTTTCGGAGACTGGGTCAGCTTATTTGTGAATCCAGATGAGGAGAAGATTACTGGGGTGACCTGAAACATTGCGTAGATCTGGTTCTGAAAATTAGCGAAGATGGGTTCTAGGCTTTGTGACCTCAAAAATAATATTACTGGTGAAAAACAACGAAAAGAGGAAAATTTGAAATCAGCATCCTTATTGGTTAGTTCGATGGGGCACGTTTGCATTGTTAAATGTTTTCTTGATTTCTCGTTATGAAGAGAACAACTTCTAGGAGGATAGATTTTCGCTTTTCAAAGGAAATTTCGAAATTCGAATTCGCAAAGTGACATTGGATAATTAACCGAGTTTTCACCACGATTCTCTCACAAAGAAAAACCATGTCAAAATAACAGATGAGGGTCTTAAACCGAGAACAAAAACCAAAAAACAAGCTATTTAATAATTATTATTTATTAATGCTAAAAAGAACTATGAAAAATGAGATCACAATTGAGGTCACCGAGGAGTGTAGACGGCAGAGGGAGAATTCTCGTAGTTGGTTTCAGAAGAAGAGGAGTTCCAGAAGGTTGTCGATCCAGGATTTTTGATAGCAGGGTGTAGGATTCTGAAAATTGATAGATATTTAAGTGAAACAAGTATTTATTTTTACTGAAAATTTGAAAGAAAAACCGTTTTTTTTTGTTGATAATTTTAAAAGCTTCGAAAAAAATTACTCACCATAAATTCTCGGTCAAAATCATCGCACATTTTTGTCAATTGAATTCCAATGTCTTTTGCCATCTCCATATATTTGTCAGATTCTTCTTGAGGTTCTTCTTTGACTTCATAGCAATAGTCATAGTCGTCGAAAAATCCCGAATCATCCAAGTCAGGCTTTTGACATTTTCCAGAAAACGATGGGAAATCGGAGATTGAAGTTGTCGGTGTCATAGCGAACATCTGAAATTAAAAATTATTTATGAATAAGGTAAAATATTATTAACAAAAATCCCAGTACTAAAAATTAAACTCCCATGTATCATAATAAAGAAACATGTTTTTTAGAGGGCCCCCAGAAAAAAAAAACATGTTTTCAAAAAAACTTACGATCATTTTCGAAACAGAAATCAGACAGGTAGAGAGAAAAATAGAAGTGGTGTGGTTGATTGGTGTTTGTTTGGTGTAAATGAATTAGGAAGTGTCAGCTTTTCGCGCGCGTAACAGGCCACGCCCACTCGGTCCACTCCGCCCATTTTCCCATGCTTTTTGTTGTTGGCAGCTGGCCAAGAAGAAGATGAGGGAGAAGGATGAGGGATTTCTCTAAAAAAAAAAACAACACGATTGGATTAAGAATTAGTGACATAATATTTTTGTTGCGTAACTTTGGAAAAACGCTAAAAAATGTTCCGAAGGGTAAAGTTGAACCGATTTTATGTAAAGATTCGAACATTTTCGAAAGCCAAGGAGGGTTTTTTGACTTGAACAAAAAAAAAACTTCGATGTTTCAAAAAAAAACTTTGCCTTTCAGCAGAAATCAAATATTTCAACTCAAAAGTTATCAAAAATTTCTTTGGAACTATGACCTGGCTCAGAAAGATGAGCACAATTTTGAAATTCAGAAATTTCACAAAAAATCCAGACTAGTTTCAAAAATTCAGCTTTTTTGTGAGTAGAAGAATTTTTGTCGTGAAAATTACATTATTTTTTTAAACTACAACATTCAAAAAACTCACCCACATTCTCCTCATAAATCCTCGAAATCACACAAAACATCCTAATAACAAGCTGATCCACCAACTCGAACCCAAATATTTGTCCAATTAGGCGTCAGAAATTCGAGTAGTATATACATTTGTGTGTACCCACCTGTTTATGTCACTTCCACCCTGATTATTATCCTTAATATTTGGATTAATATAATAATAACTAGCCAATATTTGTGTACTCAAGATGAGCACTTGAGCACAAATTGATATTTGAGGACTTGACTTGATTGGGGTGGCTGTAAATTGGCAAAACATTGATACTTATATGATGGGTGGGAACAGGGTAAACATAGCGCGAAAAAAATGGGTTATTCAGAAATAAATCGTAACAAGACCTCTACAGTACTAAAATTGATACAGTAAAGGATTTTAAAGGAACATAAGAGCTCTTTGAAGATTTGGTTTTTCTTTTTACGAGATGAAAAATACGAATTTTTATATTTTATTTTCGACAATAAATATTAATTTTTTAATTTCTTCAACAAATTTTGCATTTTTGTTCGCTACAAGACCTAACTCGCATTTAATTTTATATCTTATCGGAATTTTCATATTTTCAGACCCAAAAATTATTTCTTGATCTCAAAAAGTTTATGCAACAGGTGTGCGAAAAACATGTTTTAGAGTACTGTAGAAACATGTTTTTTTCTCTACTAGTATATAACAACTTCAAACATGCTCATTTTTCTTTCTTTTTTTTGATTTTTAAAGAATGTTTATTTGTGTATTTTTAGATGTTTACAATGTCCCCAAAGACTTCTTTCGACGATTCCGGATTTTTCGACGACTACGACGATACTGAATACGAATCTCAATGTGCTAAAAATATGAAAACCGCGCGAGATATTGGAATCAAGCTGACAAAAATGTGCGATGATTTTGATAAAGAATTTATGGTTAGTAGATTAGAATGTTATCAAAAGAATCATGTTTGTTTTTTTTTCAGAATCCTACTTGCTCCTACCAGTGTTCTTGGCTCGACAAGCTTCTAAAGCTCATTTCTCTCTAAAATTTGCAACTTTCTGCGCTTGAACAAAAAGGAGATAAAGCACCCATGGAGAAGATGATCAAGTCGATCTACAACTACAATTCCCCTCATGTAAATAAATGTATATAGTCAAAATTTTATTTATTTGTCTTTTTAGTACTATTAATAATAAATAAAAATGTTTTTTTTTTCGAAAATAGTACTGTCACTTTCACAATTGTAAACATTTTTTATATACACAGACCAGATGGATATTTTTATGACTTTCTCTTTCTCATATTTCATAAAGAAAGAACTAAAAAAAAACACAAATTCTTGATAAATTGAACTCACTCTACTTGCGCCAAATTATCGCCATACGTTTGATGTGGCCGGCCGCCTGCTCCCTCGGGACCCAATTTTTTGCTTGATTTGAGTCGCGCACATAAAAGGTGCCGCCATCACCATTTTTTGTCTTCTGTCGCCGAGGCTCATTATTTCTGACGAATTAAATATTTATGTTTGCACCAAAACAAAGAGAAATTATGTAATCGATGCTTGTTCGCCAAAGGTCAGAGGGGTGAGCTTGGACAAAGAGTTGCTAATATCGGGAGAACTTTTTTGATCTCCTAGAGAAAGAGTACTGTATAGAGACAGTATACTTGTCTATGAGGACGAAGGTTATGTAAATGAGTATGTTTTATTGTCTGGTGATGAACCGCCTGTCACTCAAAATGACACTAAAGATGGATATATTCATGGGGAACCTCGGTTAATGGTAAAGAGGTTCAAATTCACGAAATTTCCAGCTGAAATTCTCGAATAGTAATCAAAACCCACTCATTTCATATATAACAGTTTTCGCTGGAATTATTGGATGATGAAATCCGAAATATATGAAATAAATACGATTTTTCGGCTTCTTGAACTCGTAGAATCCGATTTTGACATCATGTAACATCAAACATTTCTTTAAGATCCATTAAAGCTCACATAAACACAGAAGTTTTGAATTTCAGCTCATAACATACTTAAAGAACAACACAGCTCACAAGACAACGTGCTTATTACAACCAGCTATCATAAATCTCACAAAAAAGTGTTCAACATGATCTGCCATGTAATCCTACACCAGTTCACTCTAAAAAGTTACAAGTTGTCGCCAATAAGTATCCAATTTCATCAAACAGGTGTTGTGTTGGTGTGATTTGCCAGATTTTAATAGGTTGTAGTTGATGTATGTGTGCTCAGGTGGATATGCTCAAAAATTATGTATGTAAATATTTATGTTGAGGGTGTCAATAATCAGGGTTACTGTGGTTGCAACGTCTACTGTATTGAGGATGTGTTGGCGCCTTTTTCATGCAAATTAAAAACGAATTCATCTTTTGTGACATTTTGAGTGATGGCGGTATGTTCATAGTGAATTAGGTGATATATTTTATGTGACAGTTGAATAGATCATCGAAATTTACATAAGGAAGAAATATTTTCTCTTGTAATTCAAAAAAGTCTCCTAAAACATGGATTCTGATGTGTAGTTGTCTCAAACAATATTCTACAGATGTCCTTCTCAGCAGCTGTGGAATCGGAAGTCGAAAGGAAGGAAGGAAACAAATCACTACTCAATTTCGCGCATTCAAAACTATTGTTATTAGTGTTGTGTAAATGGACAATTAGAGTGCATCCATCCAGAAGCCACCTGCTTCGCATGCGAAATAGCATGAATAATTGAGAATCGCAGAGAGAAGAACTACAGATATTACTCAATTTAATAGAATTTGAGTTTTTGGAGTTGGACTTGGATTTGGATTTAATTATTACTCTTTGTTTCGGAAATAATATTCATATTATGGGGGAAAAGTTGGAGAAGCTACAGTAATCCGGAGGAGCCTGGAATAATATTTTCCAATTATTTTTGGAGAGAGGATTAGGAGAGGATAATTAGTACTTATTATAATTATTATTGTAAGGAGCATGGATTATGTTGTAGGAGATTGGATTTTTTTGACATGAGGGAGGAGCAGAGACATACTAATAATAAACCAATAATTAGGTAAACACCTACAGGTGAAAATGGAGCTTAAAAATCTGTAATCGTGAATTTCGGAAAGCATATTCATATCTAAAAAGGAGCACTACCTGGTGTTATTTAGGGGTTCTAACTTTTGAAAATTAACCAATTAGTTTATGCGGTACACATCAAAAAAGGTTTCAAAAGAAAATCAGATTTACTACACTTTCGGAGTTTAAAATAATCTAGAACCAATTTTTGGCACTATCTCTTTTTGGCACTAAATGTGAAACTTTTCAGAAAAAATCATTTTTCGAGAAAAGTGGTTCTAAATTTTTGGGATTTTCTGGTCAGATGGGTTCTAACTTCAGTTTCCCAGTAGGGGACTTTTTTATGTATAAGCATATTGACTCCAGAAGCTTGCTAATCTCTCAAATTAGCATATCAATTTCCAGTATTCGAGACAATAACAACAATAATCCGAAAAGTAAACAAACTTCTTTCTCTATTAGTAGAGTATACTGAAATGACCTTGAACATGTTCTCAAGTATCATTCTCTGCGATGCGCTAAAAACAAAAGAAACAAATTTTTGCAGCTGCCAGCCATCGGCAGTGACACCTAAATGTAGACCATTTAATTCGATGATTTATATGTGACAACAACAACATCTAGTACTACTGAAATGAAAAGGGACCGACAAAAAAGAGGATATTCAACTAATTTGAAAGTTTATGGGTTTCATACTGAAGCAACTTTGAGAAGGGTTTAAAGTCGGGGTTTCTTTTTACTACTTTAGTTAAAAAAAAACTACGTCGAAGCGGAGGGAAAACAGAGCTTAAAGTTATCCATTTTCTTGAGAGCAATCTATTTCGTTCTACCGTACTCTTTGAAAATCACATAATAAGAAAAATAATAAAATGAATAATTGAGGACCACCCAGACCGCACACGCGGTAAAATCCAGTATGACAAAGAGTCGTAAAAATTTAATAACCATTTTTGGAACCTGGGTGATCGTCTTTTTCTCATTTTGAGGGTAAAAAGGGGAAGAAATACTCATGAATCCGGTTAAAAACAGGAAATTTCTAACAGAGTTTCAATTATTATTCAAACCATTTTTTATAAAAATTCAACAAACAACTGATATTCAAAAAAGTTCACAAAACAATGAATAAAATTGTAACAATAAAATTAACAAAAAACAAGACGAATTGGATAACTCCACTATTAACGACGACGTGGGCGTTTAGCACCTTTGAATCCTCCTCTTTTAACGGCTGGTCTTTTGGCGCCAATCTTCTTTTTGTTGTTGGTTTTCTTCTTTCCTTTACCACCTTCGTGTTCGTCTTCTTCCAAATCTTCCAACATTTCAGCGAACTGAAAACATAAAGAAGTTAGAGAAAATTTTTCACTTTCATAATGTTATAATTTGAAGCTACTTTTGTTTATTTCGAAAAAAACTAGATTCAAAAATACTCACTCTATCTCCAGCCAACTCATAATCATTTTCACCAATCTCTTCGTCGCTCGATTCGTCTGAAAATATAGAATTAAATTTGCTATGAAACTTTGTTAAAAATTGAGAGCTTACTTCTCAGAAAACAACATAATATTTGAGAAAAACCTCGAAACATAAAAAAAAATGAAACTCACCATCACCGAACACATTGGATGATCCTCTTCCTCCAAAATCGTTATCATCATCGTCTTCGTCAACATCTTCCGGTTCATCATCCTCATCGTCATCATCTTCAACATCATCGTCATCCTCCATATCTTCTTCTGGCTCATCGTCACCTAGATCCAAATCATCATCTTCGTCCATATCAACATCATCTTCATCAGCGATTGTTGGCTTCTATAATTAAAAAATTTATAGACAAATTTTAGAATGAAACTCTTACATTTCTCTTGTTCTTTTCAGACGAGAACTCCTTGCTGTAATCGATATCAAACTCCTCGTTCAACTCTCCAGGCTCGAAACGTTCTGAAAAAATCGTAGTTGATATATACTTCCCATACAGGTCTTCTCACCCATGATTGTGTCGAACTCTTCGGAATTTACCGATTCAGCATATTCCCATTCATCCTCATCTTCCTTTCCTTCCTCCTTCTTCACCTTCTTATCACGATAAACAGCAGAAGCATAACGATGAAGGAAACGTTCATCAGCTGGAATCTCGTCTCTCTTCTTCTGAGTGTATTCCTGAAAAATATGAATTGAAAGTTAACAGGTATCTGATAAAATAAAACTTACATTCGAATCAACTGCCAACTTTCTAACACCCCATGGATCATGCGCCTTCTTGCGTACGACGCGACCAGTCGATTTGGTCGTAATCTCTTTCGGATTTCGGAATGCGAAACGATCCAAGAAGGACATTAGAGTGAAATCATTCAGAGCATCTCCACCATACTTCACTTCTCCACCATCCAAAAGACATTTTGCAAACACCGAAACGGATGGATGAAAATGATTGGAGAGAAGAAGAAGTTCGTTATCAGCGACTTGTTGGGCGTCAACGAAAAGTGGGTTACGAGCCATTGGATCATATGGTGTCTTTGCTGATCCACGACCCGCAGTTTTACGATGAACCCATCCGCCATTAGACGAGGAGCCAAGTTTTCCCTTTTCAACCTTTTTCGTGTCTTCTTCATCAACGTTTTCAGCAATAACTTCGTCGTCTTCCGCTTTCTGTAACAATCGAGAAAATTATGAACTGATTACGATTTCATTTCAATTATTGATACGTATAATGATTTTCTTGTTGAAATTATTTCCGTAGTGTCTTGGTTGTGATTATTTGTATCGATTTGTTTGCTCCATAATTTATATGCGTCTTAGAGAAAAACTGCTCCACAGCAACTCTAAACACCTGGACATGCCAGAGTTGGGCGTTTTTTTTCGTTAATTGGCGGGATCTCGAAAACTGCGCATTTTTTGTGTATTCGACTATTGTTTGGAACATCGTACTCAATGGCTTCTCCAGGATATTTTAGAATCTCTGTTTTTCTTGTGATTATTGCACACTTGTATTTATTCATAAATCGTGACATCGAAGAAAATTTCGACAAGTTCTTGACGTGAGTTTGAAAAATATTACAGCTTTTTTCTTAAACAATAATTTTCAGTTTCGACTGTCAAAATTATGACTACGACACTTATCTCCACAACATCACTGCCTACTGCCGAAACAATGAAGGCGATCTAAAATGTCGAATGGAGAATCAAGAAATTATAAACTTGCTTGAAAATCAGCAAGAAATCGCTGAAACACATTTCGGGTCCATGTGCTGTCATAATAATTTTTGCGGCTTTGATGAGAGAAAAACAGTTTGCGATTGGAAATGGCACAAACTTTCGGGGATTGAAAGAGAGTTTTGCGAACGTTTAAAAAATTATGAGCGTATGGACATACTAGATAATGAAAAGCCAGAGCAAGTTCTCAGGGGATGGGGATTCGTGGTACACTTTGTTATACAAGATAGAACAATGTGTTCAGGCGGATGGTTGGAAGGGTTTGGGTAAGCGTCTGAAGTTTTATTCTTAATGTAAAGTAATAAAATGAAATTTTTCCAGAATATTTGATCTAATTCGAAAAGAAACGAAGACCGAAGTGATTCAAAACTCCTACGAAGCTAAGGACAAATATGCCAAAATTTTTGTACTAGAGGATGAGATACTACGCGCGCCGTCTTACTCGATCTCTAAAGCTGCCGAAAAACGCATGGTTCTCAAATTTCTAGAACAACAATGGAAATAATTGTTTGGAAATCGAAACTTTGCTAATAAAAAAAAAATAAATATTTCTATCTTCACTCCATCTTTCATTTTATTTGTGGAAAAAAAACTCACAATTTCTCCTTTGATATTGGTTTGAATTTCATTCCCTTCAGCGTCTAAATCAACATATCGCTCTTCTTCATCATCGTCTTCCATATTAGACACTATTCTCAGAGATGGCTGGAAAATGAATTATTATTAACGGTCTCAACCCGAAAAAACTTACATCCGCATCCTTGCTCAAGACTAACAAATTTTCTCCTTTTCTTTCTGATTTCAACTTCGAGATCATAATCAAAATACTTGCGGCAAATTCGCTGTTAACATTGACAGCGACTTGAAGGAGACGTTTGACGAATGTGCGAACTCTCTGCGCAGAAGGATCTTCTTTCAAAGTATCGAAGAGAAGCTTGAGAAGTTGAGCATACGCAGCAGGAGGACAATTGTCGAGAAGTTTACGATAGAGAGCATTGTAAAATCGATCAGAAACATAGTCGCTAAAAAAACAAACAATTCTAAAGAATTTGAATTTATGAATTCTATTATTTGTAAAACTTTAAATTCCTTGATTCAAACTTTAAATAAAACTCACTTCATTTTATGAAATTGGAATAACAATTTCAAGGCTGGAATTGCAGTTCGATAATTTGAATTGTGGGCCAAATAGTAAACATCCTTGACATCTTCTAACAGTTTGTCGACATCTTTTGCATATGGGAAAGCTCGGTTAGCTCCGGCTAAAATAATTGGCAGAAGTCGACTATCCGTTATTTTTTTGTTGACAATGGTCTTGAAAAGTGATAAATAAATCGACATCAAACGACATGTCAGATCGGCCGAGTCTCTTGTCGAAAATCTCATCTGAGATAGGAAGGTGACCGAGTACAAATGAGCTCTTTCATTGACATTTTTACGGAAAATAAGTCTCTCAATCTCGTCAACCATCACGATTCTCATTGCTGGATGTTTTCTGGAGACATCTTCGAAGAGATGGACGGCATGCGAACCAATCTTGTAGTTGGGGTGACCGAATGAATTCACCAGCGCGGAAAGAATCAAGCTTTCAGATTCCGGTCGAGAAATTAGACAATTCGCAAGAGTGCGTAGAGCTCGTTTGACTACATCTTCCAATGGTCTTTTGATAATTTCCTGTAAAAATATAGGAAAACACTTTCCAGTGATACAAAGAGAAACTACTCACCACTAGAGCTTGGATGAATTGTTGATATAAAATCTTGAGCTCATGCTCGAATGCCCATAACAACAAAATCTTTCTTCGGCTTCTATCGTTTCCAGAAGACAAAGCTGTCAAATCTCCAAGCGGTCTTTTCGAAAACGGAATGAGTTTGCGATTTTCAGGCAAGCAATGATTGACGAAAACATCTTCCAGAATAGCTGAAAAATGATTCTTGTTTTTGAAATGTAGCTTTTAAATCGTTGGAATAAAAAACTTACGAATAACATCGACGATATCTCTAGTTCCTTGTTTTGAACAGGACCCAATCAATTTTTCAACATATTCAAGCGAATGAACTGGAGATTTATGCATCTGTAACAGTTCAAAATGAATAAAATTTGAAAGACTATAAATCTTACCTGCAACTGCATAGCTGTTCTCTTGTCCGACGCGGTACCTTTCGAAATAACAGAGTACAACCAAGAAGCTTCAGACCCATTTTCTTGTTTTTCCTCTGAAAACAAACTATGAATATTCAATCTGAGAAAAACAACTACGAACTTGTCTGTAAAAGAGCCGAGTCCTGTGCCAAAATGTCTCTTCCCTCTACCAATAATTCATTGATTTTCGCTCCGGCTAGTTTTTCACTTTCTTCATCTTGAACTTTATCGATTTGATAAGTGTACCACTTTGCGCCTTCTTGGTGTTTTACCAAAAGCCCATCTTGACCCAGAACTTTCTTTAGATGTCGTTTGTTGGCGTTTTTCGATACAATTTCTTGTGGACGAGAAGGTTTTTCGAACTTTGAGAGGACATTTTCAGCCTAAAAATTATTTAGATATTTGAAAACAGAATCAAGAATGAAACTTGCCCTTGCAATTTTCTCATCATTCTGTTTCTTCTTCTCCGCTTTTGTTGTCTTTGCTGGTTTTTCTTTAGGCTTTACAGGTTTTTGAGCCTTTTTTATATCTATGGGCTTCGAAGGTTTTTGACCCTTTTTTGTATCTTTGGGCTTCAAAGACTTTTGAGCCTTTTTCAATTTCATACCTGAAATCGTGATTATGAAAAGCTTCACTCTCAGTTTGAAGATATTGTAAAGTTTCGAACTTCAGAAAACGTAACTTATAACAAGATATTAAACGTGAATCATTTTTTTCAAATATAAACATGACAAAATACTCGTAAATACACTATAAGTAATACAATTCCACAGGGAGCCATCGGAAGAGATCAGACGCTGGTGAAATATTCTTTGGCAAATTTTTCGGATTCGACGGTGACATTGAAAACTGGATTGATATCGGCGACGAGATTGGTGTCGCCGCCGAGGATGGCGCCACATTGTGTTCGAGAATATTTTTGAGCAATTGAGAGACCGCTGAGTACGTAGCATGTGTGGTAAAGATCAACGCCTGGAAGACTAGATGATATCTTCATTAAAAAAAAGGATTTTACGTACCTTTATCAGGTTTATCTCTGAATCCACCGTCCTTCGACTGGCATCCAACAAAGGTGTATTCTTCTAACATTTTCGAATCGAACAACCCTCCTTCAAACGCCTTTCCTTCTCTCTCCATCTCGCCATCGATCAGCGGAAAAATGGCGCCTTGCCAGAAACTATAACATCCATCCACCAATTTATTCGTTCTCCCTTGAAATCCACCTTCATACTTCATTTGACGTCGTGTGGCCCATCGGAGAAGCGAGTCAAAATCAACGAGCCGGAATCGATCGATTAGGACGAGCGCGGCAACAGCGCAGAATGTGTATCCGCCATGGGCCTCAGTGTATGGCTCACCGCCAAAGCCTCCTTCATAGGTTTGACAACTGATGATCCACTCGGCCGTACCTTCTACAAGCTTGTCGATTGGAAATCCGATGATTTGACAAATTGCCAACGCGCAATATGCACTTCTCATGTCAATTTCACCACCTTTATGCATATAAAATCCACCACTTGAATGCTTGGAAGCGTTGATATAATTGAAAAGTGTCTCTTTATTAATACTGTCCAAAGCTTTTTTAGATTTCAATGACACCAAACACATAACGGCTGCATACGTGGGTGCCAAATGAGCATATTGACCGGGACCTCCTAGAAATTTAGTCTAGCTTTACGAAAAATATTAAACCAAACCTCCATATCCACCTTCCGGATGTTCACATGACTTCAAAAGAGTAATGATTCCATCTACAGTTTCATCAGGAATTTTGGCTTCGAGAATACATAAAGCGTGAACAGCCCAGTAGCACATCCATGGTCGACTCGCGTCCAGTGTTGAATAACTTCTGGGAGCATTCGCCAAATATCTCAATAAAAATGAAGAATGTTTCTCTCGAAAAATTGATATGTTGGCAAAGTCGTCACCAGGTTTTAAAACGAGTTCATCATAGTTTTCGAATAGCATCTCTTCTACACGTTTCTGTTCAGTGCTTGTAAATGTGAATTTATTGTCATCGTTATTTCTTCTTTTCTCATCAAAAGATTTGAATGGAATTTGAGCTGTCATGCTGCAAAAATTAATTTTGGGAGTTGTTTTCAAAAAAATTAAATAAAAGAAAACAAACGACACTCCGCCAACTAAACAACAAACTGGCACGTAAATTGCGGAGTATCGTTGTGCATTTTTCTCCGTCACTTTCTTTTTTCTATTGAAAAAACACTATTTCTCCATTTTTGCGAAGGTCTTATCAGCAAATTCGAAAATTATCTGTTATTCGGGTCTGCAACGGTTGCAGAATTGACCCCATTTTTGATTTTCTATAAAATATTTTTTTTATTTAAAAAAAAAACAAGAAAATTATTTTTCAAAAATATTTTTGAAAATAAATTGTCAGCTAACAAGGTTCATTCACCAGTAAATTATCTTTAATGTATTCTGAGACAACTTATTCTTATAAGTGTTCGAAACCATGTGGAAAACACGTGGTTTATTTGTGTGGGTGGAGTGATTTTTTTTGCAATTTAATTTTTCGTAACAATTTCTGCCAATCAGCTTATTTATTTCAAATTTCTCTATATGTAACAAGTAGTTTGTTGATTTCGAAACAAAATTTAATATTTTCAATAACCAAAAAAAACACGTGCCAGCCACGTGATCACCACCTATTTAAAAAGTTTTGACGTTTGACGCTTCATTTTGTTTCGTCAATTTTTTTTCTCATCACTAAAATAAAATTTCAGGTAATGTCGAAGTTCCCGTTGAGATCAATCGGCGGTCTCCGTCCTTCGGCCACTGCTGCTATTTCGGCTGCCAACGTCGGTTTGAACCAACAATCGACTCGTGCGCTCAGCAGTGTTTCGACCAAGGCCTCAATTCTTGTGGACCATGTTGCTCGTCAATATCCATCGTCCAAAATCTTCAATATCCGTAATATCCGACAATACAGCAGCAACAATTTGCCGAATCATAAACGTGTTGCTTTGCCAGCCTTGTCTCCCACTATGGAATTGGGAACTGTTGTCAGTTGGCAGAAAAAAGAGGGAGATCAATTGAGTGAAGGAGATTTGCTGTGTGAAATCGAAACCGATAAAGCAACGATGGGTTTCGAAACACCAGAAGAAGGATATTTGGCAAAAATTCTTATTCAAGAAGGATCAAAGGATGTTCCAATTGGTAAACTTCTCTGTATTATTGTTGAATCAGAAGCCGATGTTGCCGCATTCAAAGACTTCAAAGATGACGGAGCCGCTCCAGCCGCTGCCGCTCCAGCTCCAGCTGCTTCTACTCCAACACCAGCACCTACCCCAGTCGCTGCTGTTCCACCAACCCCACAATATCAACCACCAGCAGTTCCACAATCAGCACCGATTCCACCACCATCGTCTGGAAGAGTGACCGCTTCTCCGTTTGCGAAAAAATTGGCAGCAGAACAAGGTTTAGATTTAACATCAGTGACTGGAAGTGGACCTGGTGGACGAGTTTTGGCTTCCGATTTGGCGCAGGCGCCAGCCAAGGGACCAACTTCCGCACCAAGCCCATCAGTCGCCGGACAAGATTATACAGTATGTAGTTTTTTTTTCAAAAATACTTATTTTCATTTATTTTTCAGGATATTCCATTGACAAACATGCGAAAGACGATTGCGAAACGGCTTACCGAAAGCAAATCTACAATTCCACATTATTATTTGACTAGCGAAATTCAATTGGATACTCTTCTTCAGTAAGTTTCCAGAATTCTGTAAGGAACTTCATCCGTAATTTTTAAGAGTTCGCGAAAAATTGAACACACTCCTGGCAAAAGGAACATCTGGAAATGCGACCAAGATTTCAATCAACGATTTCATCATTAAAGCATCAGCTCTAGCTTGTCAACGAGTACCGGAAGCCAACAGCTATTGGATGGACTCGTTTATCCGTGAGAATCACCATGTTGACGTTTCGGTGGCCGTCAGTACACCAGCCGGACTGATTACACCGATTGTATTCAATGCGCATGCTAAGGTGAGTGGTTATAAGTTTTTTAAATTATCCAGACTCATAATGTTGCTTTAGGGACTCGCCACAATTGCATCAGAAGTCGTCGAACTAGCTCAACGAGCTCGCGAAGGAAAACTTCAACCACACGAGTTCCAAGGTGGAACCTTCACTGTTTCAAATTTGGGAATGTTTGGAAGTGTCAGCGATTTCACCGCTATTATTAACCCTCCACAGTCGTGTATTTTGGCGATTGGTGGAGCACAAGATAAATTGGTGCCAGATGAGAATGATGGGTAAGTTTTTTGCAGAGAAACAACGTGGCTAGATTGTTTGTCTTAGGGTGTTTGAATAGGTTTATTTACTCGCGCAAAACTTCTAGCTAGATTTTTCTGATCTTTGGGATTTCTAACTTTTTTTTGCATTCTCAGAATGTTGGTTTTTGCTTCAAACCAAACTCAAAAAGTTTAAATTAAGTCTAGTAAGCATTGAAAAAAAAACATTTTTCAGATACAAAAAAGTGAAAACACTCAAAGTCACCTTATCTTGTGATCATCGCACAGTCGACGGAGCTGTTGGAGCAGTTTGGCTCCGTCATTTCAAGGAGTTCCTCGAGAAGCCACACACCATGTTGCTCTAAATTATAAGTCCTTTTTATGTCTATTTTCCTCGATAATTCTAATTATTTTTCACCGTTTACTTTTATTATTATTATGTAATAGACATATTTAGGTCATAATTTTCAATATTTTCGAATTTAGATCAGCTTTTTCTATGATCTATTTATAAGTTGCATCCTTTTTTCGTTTTCCTAATTTTCCCGGTAGTCTTCAAAATTTTTCTTTGAATATTAGGTGAATAAATGTTAGAGACTTTTCACATAGATTTTCTGATGACAGATTACTATAGAACCATACTTGAAAGCTGGAAGGAAATCTGAAAGAATAATACTTAAAATACTACAGTAACCTTTTGGTAGTGAACAAGAATGTGTATAGGTTCATGAAAGCAGTTTATTATACACTAACGTAACGCAAATATTTACAAGATCATTCGAGTTTACACGTTTCCTTTTTTGTTTTCTGCATTAGCATTTGCTCAAATTCACATCAGCCACGCGATTCTGGTTCTCCTTCCAATCTGGCTCGGTCCATGGCGCCGCCTCAACAGTGAACATGAAGTACGAGACGAAATTGATCACCACCATCGCCACACCCAACACCATAAACACCCAGAACCATTGTCCACGATCCGATTCATCGGACACAAAAATGGCGACAAGTGTGGGCGCCGAGAACAACGCCAAACACTTCATCCATTGAATGGCGGCGATGACGACGTGCGAGAATTGGCGAGCGTGAAGCACACCGCATTTGTAGAAACCGCCCGAGTTGACACCGACGCAGCACATGACAAGAATGAAGACGGTGAGCGAGATGTATCGCGATTCCATTGGGATGAAGCCGATTGAGGCGAAGAGAGCACCCGAGCCACCGACGGCCACAGTGTTGAAGATCAGGATTTTGTGAAGTTCGTTGATTCCTCTGGAAAAATGGCTTTGTTTTGGTGTTTTTTGAATGAGAATGAAAATTTTCAGGTTTTCGTCTTAAAGCAACACCCCAACCTAATCTCAAAATTGAAGACCCATAATTTCAAATCACCATATTTTCAGCGATATGAGTTTCAAAAAATCCTACTCTTCAGACCACGTCTCAAAAAGATGAATATTTTTATTTTTACGTGAGTTTCTCTCGGTCTCTATACAAATTTCATTTCCCTAATACAAAAAAGGTCACGTGAAAAAACAAAAATATTAATTTTTTTCAGTGTAAAATTCAAATGGCTGAAATTCATTTCGCTTTTAGCTTGGGGTGTTGCTTTAACAAATTTCTTCTGAATATTTTTAGAAAACAAGTTCCCTAGGGTAGCCCGATCCTTAGAAACCAATTCTTGTACAGAAAATCCGATAGAAATTTTTTTTTTAGATTCAAAATGAATTTTCGGTTAGAATCGTAATTTTTTTTTCGGTACCTCATTTTAATGATCTCGATAAATCAATTCTTGTGATCTCGATAAATCAATTCTGTTTACATTTCCGTCTCTATCATGATCATTATCTTCATCACAAGATTGAACTGATTGATAAAAAGGTGTAAAAAGAAGAACTCACCTAATCTTATCACTCATAATCGCCGTCACATATCGAACCGGAATCCAGAGGAACAACACCAAAGCGACGTAGAAGCCAGTTTCAGTCACGTTGAATTTCAGCACTTCATGGAAGTAGATAGGGGTATAAGTGGAGAAAATGATAACTGCCGACATTTCGAAGAATGCATTGAGCCAGACACACAAAATGACCGGGCTGGTAAGAAGCTTCTGAAATTTGAAAAAAATATTTTGAGAGATGAAAAAATGTGATTTACCGCATATGGAACTTTAGCTTTCTTGTCCAAATGAGCCGCCGACTTCTTTTTCTCAATTTTAGTCAATTCGCGAGATGAGACGCGAGAAGTGTCCTGTGGATGATCGATATAGACAAAGGTCCAAATTATGAAAAGGACGAGGCCAACAGCAGCGTGACCGTAGAAAGAGTACTTCCATCCATAGGAGCTTTCACAGATGAGCCCAGTTACCGGATTAGTGATAGCCGATGAGATTCCAGTGAACGATGTCAAGACTGCGATAAATGTTGCGGTTTCGGAAAGGGGCGCCCATCTGACAGTGATCAATCCAATCGCAGCGAAATCAGCAGAATACGCTAATCCTTGCATGAATCGTAACAAAATGAGCATGTAGAAGTGGAATTTGGCGGCCCAGGGAATTAAAGCGGTTGAGACGACGGATGTCAGACCAGCGACAAGGAAGGGGAATCGTGCACCATATTTGACGTAGAGTAAATTGATGGGAATGGTGCCAAGAATGGTGCCAGTCGCCACAGCCCACATGATCCATTTTTTCTCGGTGGCGGTGTAATCGTAGATACTGTGAAGTGTACCGTTGGCGTCTTGAATCGCGTCGGTGAAATCGTTTTTCATGCAGATTAGCGTGAAATTGATGACGATATAGTTAGAGCATACTGATGAGAGGCAAACAAAGCCCACCACAAGCACCAAAAATCGATAGTAGTTTCCCCAAAGTCCCATCTCTTCTCACCCAAGTTGAAAATGAATCTGTAGAAGATGGGTATTTGTTGTTTTATATGATCAGTAAAACATTGATTGAACGAGTTGATCTTTTGCCGGGTTGGAGGGGGGCGGGGCGGGCCGCTTTTTCGCACATGTGATGATCAATGTGTTTCTGAACCACTGGGTTCAGATTTGGCAGGGGGTGATACGATGCGAACACAAAATCCACGCGGTCATACGTAATTCGACTAAAGTTTGGTGAGCGTTCAATGTGGGTACTGTGGTGGGGCTTTATGCATGTTTGTTTATATCCTATAGATTAGCTAGGTTCCAAGTTCACTAGTTACAAGTTTTGAAAAACCCCAGAAAATTAGTAGGGTCTTAGGAGGTCCTTGCACAAAAATCAGAGGTTTAAGATACCCTTGTCTGATCTTTTGACTGTCAGAAATGAGCTTAACCCTTTGTGCCCGATTGTGGTCTGATTGTGATGATTCTGGATCATTCTAAACTGTTCTAGATTATTCTGGGCTTCTTAGGGTGACTCTGAGAGTACCACCAACTACTTTAGACCATGCTGAAAACATCGTGGAGCATTTTGAGCCATCCTGAGCCACTTTTGGTCATTTCGAGGTTATCATAAACCACTGTGAATCATACTGATGAACTCTAGACCATTTTTGATCACTCTGGAGCAATCTGAGCCATTCTGGACTGGTCGGGATCATTGTGGGCTCTTTTGAATCGTTCATACTGGGCACATTCTCGAACCCCATTTTGTAACGTTATGAACCACTCTGGAGCATTCTAGAGCATTTCAGACTCTTTTAAAGCATAGTTAACCAATCTGTGACTATTCAGTTCCTACATTTTTCATAAAAACTTGTTTTTTTTCACCCTAAAAATTATGTAGTTTATACCTGCATGTTCTCAACATTTCCAAAACACAAAAAAACAATCTGCAGGCTACTGTACCCATGCGAAATCCCGCCCACACTACATTCTTCCTATTCCTATTCTGATCATCACCAAATATTTTCTTTTTTTAATATTATGTAGGTTCATTGACCGTGCTCTGATAGAGATCATGATTTTTCCAAAGATCTCTTGATCATTGGAAAAAAAACTACAGTAATCCAACGGATTTTTGAAATTCAAAAAATTATGTTTTCTGGTTTTTGGTAGATGACGGATCATGTTTATGAAAGTTTCAATGGGGTGTACTGTAGAGACCAACTGTGATCACAGAAAAAATGATAAATCATAAAGTTCCCTGTGGTGATCTCTTCTTGAGAATTTGAAAGAATAACACACAAACAAAATGATTGTTCTTTGATAATGATGAACATTGTTTCTGTGATCAATTGGGTACTGTAGTGAAGTACAGTATTAATTAGGGTTACTGTAGCCTCTATTAATTTTAGGAGTTACTGTAGAGCGAGGGTCAGCGATCTATTTTTGACTGTATTTAGTCAAAGTTTTTCTGGTCTCCAGAGATTTCTAACTAGAACCACCTGGAGGTTATAGAGCTCCAGATGGGTCCTAGTTGATCTACATAACTTAAAATTGTGCATGGTTACAAAGTACCGTTCTTTATAGTAGTGGTTTTTCAATCCAGGTTCGATAAAATTGAGCAGGGACTGAAATTTAAAAAAAAAAACCAAGCTGGGCCCGATTTAAGGGTGTCAACTTGGAGTCCGCTGGGCGTTTTCTGGGCCTACTGGAACCGAAGTTTTGTTCGTTAAATAAGCCTATTTCGGCCCGAAGCTTCTTGACCCGAAGCTTCTAGTCCTATAGAATTGGGCCTGACTTTGTGATACTTGAAATCGATAAATCATATCATGCCTGGGGTTTTGAAATTTTCCTGAATTTGGACCAAAGAGTTTAACTTCTAAACTCCATTAAAATAAAACCAACTCCTATTTTCAGAACTGACCAAGTTCTTAAATTTCGGCTCGATTTTCATAATCCGGTCCTTAGAAAAACCTACAACTTGGAAATTAAATCATGCCTGGTTTTTCGAGCTTTTCTGATTCTGGAATCTGGAGCGAAATTAACTTCTGAACTTCATAAAAACAGGACCAACTCCTATTTTCAAATCTAGTCCATTTTGGCCCGATGTTCAGAATCCGGCCCAATTCAGGGTCTAGTCGACTTGGTACAGAACTCTCTATTATTCTTTGCTTCATTTTTTCTCGCCCCAAAAAAAAAAGAAAAACATGTCGATCACGTTTTTGATCAAAACAATCAATCAATCATAGAACGGAGAAGAAACGCATTGAACCCAATGATCTCGGAAAAGAACTTTTTGTCACAACACAAAATGTGACAACAACGTGCTAGCCATATTTGATATGGAATGATTCATGAACAAAAAAAAAGAAATTGATTAATATTTTAATTCAAAAACCCAAAAAAATAAGTATTTAATTAATTTCTAATTTTTTCTAATAAAAAAATGTTCACGTTTTGTTTTACTTATTCTGTTTTCAATTGGGAAAAATTGAAAATTAATTCAATTGTTTTCCTCTTCATGAATCAGGTTTTTGAATTAAAAACTTGTATAATTAATTTTTTTTCGTTCAAGAATCATTCTATTATAACAGAAAACAAACTGTAAAAGAAAATGGGAAAGAGAAAAATGAAAACTTCTCTTTTGATTGTTTGGCCACGTGGTTTTGAGTTAATATATGCTAATCTACAATGTATTTGAATAAATTAACAGTTTTATTGAACCAAAAAACCAACAATTCTCACAAAAAGATCTCAGACGGCGGAGTCGATTCAAAATCCCAATCCACTCCAAATTTCATCACTGCCGGCTTACAAAAATAGACCAAACTTCGGCACACTTTAATTTTTCTGAAAAAACAAATTAAAAAATCCAAAAATTAAAAAGTATCTTACTCGAGATTTTTAAAACATTCTTCCAAAGCTTCATTGATTTTTGGGTTGAGTTTCGGGTTTGATTGAAAGATATTTTTGAGCTGAAAATCTTTTTGATTTTTTTTCAAAATGTCTCAAATTACATCTCTTTTCATGTTGTTCAAATGTGCAATTTCGTTTTCAGGAAAAATTTTCATATTCAATTCGACTTCTTGAGTTTTGTTGGGATTGTATTTGAAACGATTGTGTAGGAGGGCAGTATTGTCCTAAATCAAAATACCCATTATTGATTGATCGAGAATTAAACTAGCTTACCAGTAAGGTTGCGAAATTGGGCGAACGGGCCGCCCGTTTGCCCGTTTTCCTAAACACCCGAAAACACGAACACCCGTTCACCCGCGCCTGTTCATCCGTTTGCCCGTTTGTCTTTTTTCTTGTTTTTTCTTAATTATTTGTCTCAAACAAATGACCGGGCACATAGACAAACGGATGAACGGGCGACCGGGCGAACGGCCAAACGGATAAACGGGTAAACGGATGAAAGGGTGTGCAGGCAAACGGGCGCGGGCGAACGGGCGTTTGTTTTTACAAGCCTACTTACCAGTATACCATGAATAGTCTCGTCAGAGATGAATGAGTTCATAAAATGCACATCAATATTATCAACAACAGATGTATTGAAGACCATCTTATTCGCTTTTTCCTCATCAAAAATCATCGGCTTCAAAACACCTCGATAATTGAAATTCTCAATATTAGGTTCGAATTGCACATAATGATGAGGGAAGTAAGCAGCACCAGCGATTTTCAAATTATTAAACACCTTCCTAATTCTCGCTTCAACAGTCATATTTTCAGAGACAAGGATTTCATCAAAGTCGACCGAACTGGCTAGATCAGTGTCTGCTTCAAGAGCTGCGATGTTTTGCGCCAATGTTTGACCACTTCGACAAACTGAAGAGTCAACCTCCGGATGCCGATTCCTGATATATTCTGGCAATTCTCCAAACCCAGGCCACGGCAATAATTCCACAATTCCTAATCCTCGATAATATTCCAATATTTTTCGTGTCTCTTGAGTTCCAGAATGATAAAAAACTAGAAATTTCGTTGCTCCTTGAGCTCGCCAAGCCTATAATGTAAAAAATAGGAATCAAACAAAAAATTGAGCAAGCCATGTACCTCGAAAAATAGAAAAATATTGTGAATATGAGAGTAGAAATATACCGGTGCTACAATCATCGTCAGACCTTTTTTCTTCTCTTTCCGAACAATTTTTGAGTGTCGAAATTCGATGCGCCTTTTTGATACGAAAATCTCAAGTTTATCTGGGATTTCTGTGATATTGGCTTCAAAGAAGAACGAATTATAGAAGCAATTGACATCCCACTCATAGGGACACTTCTTTTCCGTATGTCGACCAATTAATTCTAGCGTTTGGGGAGAGTTCTGATAAAAAAATCAAAGTTATTTTTAGAGAAATAATTCACCTATACCTTGCAATAAATTCTGGCTGGAATAGCGAAATTCTCTGGAAGACACGGATTCATTGAAAATAGCCGAAGTCTCCAAGGATCATATCGTAGGTCCACATAATACTTGTAATAAAACTTAATGGGAAACTCGTTTGGATCTTGATCATCAACAGAGACCTGGGCTATGGTTATTGAGGTTTCACGATCTTCTTCTTCTCCATTTTCGTGAAAACTGTGGACAGTCTTGTGCTCCTCTTCAGAGACCGCCCGATCTTGCAAAAACGCCAAATAGAAAACACAAATGATAAATATTATTGAAATTATAATGCTGTTTTTTAGTTTTAGGGACATTTTGGTAGAAATGAGAAAAAAATGTGAGAATATTTTTGATGACAATGTTCTACTACGTCATAACACGTATTTAAAACGTGGCTTTTTTTGTTCATTTTTTGATCGTGAAATATAACGCGAACAGATTAAACTTTTTATTTACTTAAAAAATACTACAACTGGGATTCTTTCAGCTTCTTCTCAATTTGAAGTATGAGCTCAGTATGAGCACCTTTTTGTATTCAGTATGAGCACCTTTTTGTATTCAGTATGAGCACCTTTTTGTATTCAGTATGAGCACCTTTTTGTATTCAGTATGAGCACCTTTTTGTATTCTAAATTAAAAGTATCGAAAAATTCAAAAACTCTAAAATTAAGTGAACTTCGATGTTGGGAAGTGGTTAGGTAGATCAAATCCAGCTTTAACTTTTTGAGCACACACAATGCACGTAGACACCCTCTAGGCATTAAAATGTCGAAATTAAGGGGATAATACTAATAAAACCACCTATAATGCATATCTAAGGAACCAAAATATTTAACCTAACGAAACTTCGCATATGGGTTAAGTGTACTACTGGTAACCTAGAAAAGAATTATGGGCGCCCACAATTTAGGAAATGGCGCCTTAGGCGCTAAATAGCTAATAATAGGGGGTTATAACTAATAGAATGACCCTAAAATCATAACTCGGGAACCAAAAAACTTAGTCTAACAAAACTTGGCAAATGGGTTCGGGACACTACTGGTAACCTAGAAAAAAATTATGAGCGCCCCCGGTTTAGGGAATGGCGCCTTAGGCGCTAAATACCTACTATTAGGGGGTTACAACTAATGAAATGACCCCAAACGCATATCTCGGGAACCAAAAAATTTAAGCTAACCAAACTTGGCAAATGGGATCAGGGCACTACTGGTACCCCAGAAAAAAATTATGGGACTCCTCATTAACCTTAGTCACTCCCTAGGCATTAAAATGTAAATTATAGGGGGACGCTACTAATAAACCTACCCCAGACGCATATCTCGGGAACCAAAAACTTTACGCTAACCAAACTTGGCAAATGGGTTCAGGGCACTACTGGTACCCCAGAAAAAAATTATGGGACCTCTCCTAACCTTAGTCACCCCCTAGGCATTAAAATATAAATTATAGGGGGACGCTACTAATAAACCTACCCCAGACGCATATCTCGAGAACCAAAAAATTTAAGCTAACCAAACTTGGCAAATGGGTTCAGGGCACTACTGGTACCCCAGAAAAAAATTATGGGACTCCTCATTAATCTTAGTCACCCCCTAGGCATTAAAATATAAATTATAGGGGGACGCTACTAATAAACCTACCCCAGACGCATATCTCGGGAACCAAAAAATTTAAGCTAACCAAACTTGGCAAATGGGT